>OMLM01020106.1:8408-27317 GCA_900302695.1 Helostoma temminkii | reverse complement strand
ACTAAGTACATTACAGTACATTACCATACTTGTTGTGCGTTAGATGAAGTACATTTAATAGCATGTACTTCAACTTGTTGTACTTTTGTAAAATAAAAAGAATAAAATACAACATACTCACTGTCACTGCAAACATAAAGGGGTTACCAAACTACTGGGGGCCAAGATGCTACAGGGTCCGACCTAAACTAGACCAACAAATACACATTTTGACCAAAACAGGCACAAAATGACTTGAAAAGATGAAAACAACAAAAGACAAACACAAAATCATCACACAGACTCTGAAAAGGACCAAAAACAGACACAAAGTGTTTAGTTGCTTCGTCTTTGGCCTTTTACCTGACTGTGCCTATAGGTGCATTTTCTCATAATGCAGCCATGACTGCACATTTCTCATTTGCTTTACATCCCAGAGAATGATGAGGAAAAGAAAAACAAAAAAGAACATATACATGGATAGGTCAAACTAAGTAGTAACAAGTTTTGTATTTAGATTTTAAAAATAAGAGCAGTGTGACTTGCGAGCAATGACTATGGTATGTACATGCAGTTGTAAATCACTTGCTGCACATTTAGTTTAGTGTACGGTTTGAAGAGTTAACTTTCCATTCAAGTTTTTTCAGAGTGTACTGTTGTAATTGCTGTGTGTACTGTACTGTATCTATCTATCTATCTATCTATCTATCTATCTATCTATCTATCTATGTAACATAATACAAGTAAATAATACAAGTGGTGCATACATTTATTTCCAGCTGTGCTTCTTGGACATTGTTGTATTTGCAAAAAAAAAACAAAAAAACAAAATAAGAAAAACAGTGTAAAAACAAGTAAACTACTCTACTTGACTGATTCTTTTGCAAACTCTATGATTTCCATCACTAGCCCACAAAACCACGTAGTGTCACACCTGAGAGGCGGCCGGCTTGATAAGATATGCTCCACTGTTGAGTTTAAATGTCTTGTTTTCAGTGTTAATCACTAACTGACGCGTTCATGTTCAATGTGGCTGTTTAGTAAGTGTAATTATCCCGATATGATGGGCCTAATTAGAGACGTAACCCCTGATTGACGTAAACGGACTCGGTGTGATCGCTGAGCACCGCTCGCGCCTCTCTCAAATCGTAGGATGTGATGTCACCACGGCAGCGTGATGTGGCGGTCTCCACGGCAACGCCTCGTGCTGCAGTGACGCCAGCCCAGGCTCCGGCTCGTGGTGAGTGGGCGTGACTCGCCACCTTAGCCCCCCCCCTTCTTTCTCCCGTCAGTGTGGGCGGGTCCGCGCAGAAGAGAGCGAGCGAAACACGACACCCCGAGGACGGAGAGAGGCACTGGGGGAGGAGAGAGTCGCTGAGTGGTGTGAGAGTGAGTGGAGGATTAAAAAAGTCCGTAAAGAAAGAGAGGTTCGTCTCTTACGTTAATTTCTGTGAAATAAGTAACAAAGCTTCGCGGCGGAGAGATGTCAAACAGCGGCGAAGATGCGGTTGAGACGGAGTAAACAGCTACCGGACAGTTAGCGACAGAACTTGTCAGGAGAGAGAGAGAGAGAGAGAAAGGCTTTCGGGACGGTTGGATGTTTTCCGCCGCAACTTGAGCAGATTTCAGCGCTGCGAGTTACGGGACGCCAGGCGAGGACCAACAGCGAGGTCTTGACCACTCAGGTCGAGTGGAAAGCGAGCTCTTCGGTCGGCAGAGAGCCGGGAAACGGACCGCGAGAGCGCGGCGGCTCGAGTGAAGAGAGCCGCTGGAACATTAGTAGAAAAGTTTGCCGAGTATCTTCACCTAGTTTTCCAGATTGGGAACCAGAGGCGGAGGAAGAGGCCGAGAGATTGACTTTTCTTTCCACAAACAACTTTGTGGGATTCATCCACTTTAGTGAACTTTAGTAGCTAAAGCTGGAAGAATGAAAACACCTGGAGATAGTGGTAAGTTTGCAGAGAAGTGTTTTCTTTTTTTTTCAGCCATTGTGCTTTTTGATCTCCTGCCGCGGTTGTTGTCGGCAAAACTAACAGTAAGTGCACTTCTGATTAATGAACAGCCCAGATAGTCATCAGCATCTGCTTCCAATCACAAAACACGATGGAAACCTGTTGATTTTAGTTGTTCGTGGGATCAGTGCAGAAGTCCGCGGTTTAGCTTTATAAGACGGTAAAATCTGGTGCAGGTTTAGTACTGTACTCCGGTTCAAGAGGAAGTGGTTAAACTACTGTACAGTTGTTACAGCGACATCCTCTGTGTCACCCTGACAACCTAATTTCACCATCAAGCACCTTTCAGAGAAACGACTGGAAATCCTAGAAACACCGTGCTGTCTGCTTTGGTACTCACTGCATGAAAAAGAGAAATGTGGACGTGCTGATAAATTACTTGAAGACTCCTCTCCTCCTAGTGGTGGTGTTGAGGTGATTGGATCTGGCCAGGTATACACAGAGCAAGCTGATATTAACCCAGTAACTGAGCACACATTTGTCAGGTACTTGGCCTGTCAGCAGATTGAAGTGAGAGCAGGGGGTGGGGGTTTCCAGTAGTCAGCTGAGGTCTGTGTGTGTTTGTCTAATTCCTGAAATGCTTGCATAAGTTTGTTCTTGCTCCTCTCTCTTAAAGCCAAGGCAATTTTTCTTTATAAAGGAGGAAGTGGAAGCACTACCATTTGTGCCAACTATGCAGTTTATTATTTGAGTGTCAGTAATAAAGTATCTGCTGGCATGAGCTGACTTTACTGTCCTTAACTGAAGGGGAAAAAAACTTTTCATCTGATTGATTTGTTCACCGGACCTGGACACTGGAGCTGAAATTGTCAGTGACTATTTTGGTAACTAATCATTTCAGTTAGTTACGTATACAACAAAACTGACAATAGCCAAATATTTCCAACTAATAAAAGTAAATTCATGTCGTCTATCATTATAAACATGAACATTTGTGGATTTAGCTTTTGTTACAAAATACCAGACATCTTAAGATGTCACCTTCAGCTCGGTGAAAATTATTCATAAACAACTAAGTGATTTAAAAAATAATCAGTAGATTAGTGGTTAATGAAAATAATAGTTACATCCCTAGAACAGGGTTTATACATATAGCATCTGACAGAAGCTTTATGTGGTGTAACAGTTCAAAACAAATATGCATAATTAATAAGTTGTGTTTCCTGTGAGAACAATGTGATGACTTTCCAAGTAGTTACTGGTAAGCATTTGGCGCAGAGCCATGTGTGAGTGACTGACAAACTGCGTGGGACTCTTTCCACTTGGGACCTTTCCCTGGCTCCCTTCCCCCACCCTGTCCCCTCCTGACTCCCCCTGCACCCAGCCCCAGCCCTGCAGCCCCAGCCCTCAACCCTCCACATTCCTGCACACACTCCCTGCAGCAGCCCAGAGGAGGCTGCCATGACATCACACCACATCCCACCACAAGTAGCCCTTTATTGCACTGAAGTCTGTGTTTCTGTGGCAGCAGATAGCTTAAATCCTTCTGGGAAGGTACTAAAAATTGATTGTGCTTAGGTTATGGGTTTGATATCCAGTAAGTGTGTGTTTCTATAGTACGCTGGCAGTGTTTGTTATCTTTTCAGTAAAGGTAAAGAACATTAAGTGGTTCAACTGTACTGTGGTTGTCATGTGGTACGTGTGAAGCGTGCGCTGCCCTCCAACCAGTTCCCATTACCAATTAATTGTGTTGACAGTGGAGCATACTCAGAGTATTATTTTCATTCTTGCTTAATGCTTTTTTCCCCCCAACTACTTAAAACATAAAGTTCAAAGAGACGAGAAAAAGAAACTAGAGGATGCACCACTGGACACTGGGTGTCAATAATTAGGGCTGGAGCAAATTCACATTTACTTTTTTTTATTTCTATAGCACAATTAAAAGGAGACAAAAAGCACAGAGTAAAAAAACAAAAATGACAAATGAATACTGACAATACATCAATATTTAATTTATTGAAAAAATCATTTAAACTCAAGATAACTTAGCAATTTATAGTAATTTCCTACAGCTCAGCCACTAAATGAACTTAGAATTTCAACTGGAATTGATTTGGTTAACTAATTCGTAAATTTTTTCAGCAGTAGTTTGTAAACATAGCAACTCCAGAGGCATTATCTAAATGAGATCTTATCAAAGAATCTTTAAATAGTTGAATTATGGAACTGGTTAATCTGTGGCGTGTCCTGATATTCCTTATCTCCTGCTGTTGCTACTTTTGCAGTCAGAAGACAGGTTTTAACCTTAACCTACTGAGATTTTATGATATTGAACGAATATGTTTGTTGGGTAGAATAATGTAGCAGTACCCGTATATTTGTGGGGTAACAAGGTTGCTTTCCAGCATGTTTGGTGATGCCCTGTCTTCTGCCTCTGTGAGGCTTACCTCCTTTCTCTCCATCACTGGACACTTCCCTTCCACAGTCACTTCATTAGCCCGAATAGATGATAGGATGTCTGATGCGATAGAGAACTGATGTGATGAAGCAGGAAATGACAGGACTATAGCTGCATCTGTTTCTGCTGGCAGATCGGTGTTGCTTTTGTGGTGCTGGAAAGTATTCAATTTAATTTTCTATCAGTTTCTATCCAGTTGCTGCTGTTACCTGTCTTTTGTTACTGTTTGATGTAGTCTTGGCTGAAGGAAAATCATTCTACAGGTTACATTAGTCAGCAGACTGGGAGTTGGAGGCGTGTAGTATCTTGCCTGCATTTACACAGTCATATGTCCACCTTTGTGTGTACCTCAAAGACTTTGCTAATGATTGATTAAGTTCTGGTGATAAGAACATACTCACACAACAATAACTTGCCTACTGTATGTCTGTCCCTCCCTAATGTTATCTACAACCCTGCTACACACACTGTTCTCCAGTTTTTGCATGTTCGTCGTTTTCCTCCGTCCCTCTCCAAGGGTTACAGTTTTTCTCCTGCCACCTCTGTCATTCTTTTTGCCCTCTTGACAGGATAAGGACTGGTGCGTGTCTTTGTGTGATGGAACTGCATAGTGGGTCCCCCAGCTCTGGAGAGGCCATTGTTTGTGTGGGGTGTGGGGCAACGGTGGGACGCCCTGGAGCTGATTGTGTGGGGCCAGGGACCTCTCATTGTACTCATAGTGGCGGGGAGTAGCTCATAGTTTGGTGGTGCTTTTGACAAGTGAAGAGACCACACTTTTTGCATGTGTGTGGGGCTTGAGTGTGTGAGTGTGTAGAGACAAAGTGAGGTAAATGTGGGCATCTCATCAGTCATTCAGCTGCACAGTTTAATGATGGTGGTTTTTTAGTTCTTTGTGCCGCTTGCTGCCTTCTGATAGTGATTGACGTTTTACCATTTAATCTACTCACGCACATAATCACTCACACACACACACACACACACACACACAGTCCTGCCTTATGATGTGGCAGCGCGGGAGACAAAAGGGTGGCTTGTGAAGACATTTAAAGAACATTTCACCTTTTCCCTGTGTGGGTTTATGTTTGCGATTGTGAGCATATGCTTTTCAATCTCGAAACACAACCGCTGCGATGATAAGCACAGTGATTAGCCTTATCTGTGAAAACTCCCTTGCAGTGCTGACCACAGCAAAACCACTACCTCCCATTATCCCAATACAGTTTTACAGCCCGGTTTATTGGACAGTGCCCTGCTGTGATCAGACTCAGCCAACATGTTTAAAGCCTGAAACAGATGATGTTCCATAACAAAACTCTTCCATCTGAAAAACCTGGCACAGTGTGGTAGAATTGATTTTGACTGCCAGTGTAAACAAATCATCTGCTATGAATATTGCTAAAGCTACAGTGTAAAATCCGTATATTTCTGATGCTGTTTATTAGAATAAATATGGGCACGTGGTTATTTTGATGTAGTGTTCAAAAGCATTGTAAATCAGTTGGACTGATTTTTATAAAAGACTGAATGACCCAGCGCAGATGCAACACGACCAACTTTCCCTTGTCAAAATTTTTCCTTTTTTATATTTTTGATGTGGTCATCTGCGGGTATAAGTTGACAAATGACTTGTGGTAGGGGGCCTTCAGCTGTGGAAATGTCTGTATTTAGCTGGGAATGTGACCAAAGGGAACAATGTGCTCAGCCAGTCGTCACTAATGGGCCGACACCATTAGTCCTGTGCTGCCCTTGACCAGGCAGACCAGAAAGACCACGCCAACAAGGCAGCACTACCTTTGATGTCCAGAGTGTTTCTAACACTGTCCAACACCGTTGACCTGTTGAGCCCACGCCACGCCCCCAAACTCAGAGACCCAAACAATAACTTTAATTATTATGGACTATTATCGACTTCTCATATCTGTTTCATCAGCTGCATGCTTGTTAGGTATGATACCGAAAATCCATTTACATTTCACTTTTTACTCTGATAACACAGCAGCAGAACGAAATGTGTCCTCGGGCCAAGTGTGTATGTGAGTCGAGCCTAGTTTTGCTGCAGTGTGATTGGTTGTAGCCACAGTGTGACCCCATATCGACTTAATTAGTTGTTGGTCAGGCATGGCAATGTGGTGGATGTCTGCATGTCCGGGTGGGATGAACTGTTGAGAGGTAACTGTAACACTTTTGAGGAGCCTTTGTGTGAGTGCACAGACA
Organism: Helostoma temminkii; assembly: GCA_900302695.1. Classification (NCBI taxonomy): domain Eukaryota; kingdom Metazoa; phylum Chordata; class Actinopteri; order Anabantiformes; family Helostomatidae; genus Helostoma; species Helostoma temminkii. The sequence continues at coordinate 20,714 of OMLM01020106.1, read as the reverse complement.
CAGAACACAAACACTCGCACACAGTGCTGCTTTTTATTGGAATTCTTGGACCTCCCACATTCCTGCTTAGAAGGTTAATAGTTGCCGGCTGTGTTGCATTACACGAGGGGAAAACACAACAGTTACTTTCTCTGCAAGTCGTTCTTGAACACACTCAAGGCGGGCATGTGTTCATGCAGGCATGTTAATACCTCCTCGGGACAATATGAATAAAACATATCGAAGAATGCAATTAATTAATGCTTACTTTTATAGTGATGAGATGTGCCGTTTGAAATTAACGCTGTAGCCTGAAAATGCACACACACGCAACCATGCACACGCACCGAGAGTCTCTTTTCAACTAGGTATCAAAATTCATGTTGAGAATGCAGTGGGGTGTGTTGGTGTGCATGGATTGTCCTGCGCTGTTCAGCAGCTGTTTGTGTTTGCGCACGCATGTGCGTTGTAATGTAATATGGGGAGTTTACAGAGCTACATTGTTGTAGAGGTGACTCAGAGTGAAGCACAGAATGGCATGTTATTGTAAAAGAATATCAAGTGTGTATATGAAGGAGACAGGTTTTCGGGGTGGGCAGCTGTATAAAGGTATTACTTGTGAACAAAGTGTGTGCGCCAGTGCTTGTTGGTGTATGTATAACAGCTTCTTGGTGACTGCGGCGCCACTGAAACTGATCTGAGTGTGTTGTATACACACACACACACATGTGAAGATCGGGTAACTCTATGCCTCTGATCCTTCCAGATGAGAGGTTTTATTTTGGATCCTCACAACACAATGACCTGTCCTCCAGGTTAGAGCCTGTAGTGTCACATCTCTGCTGGTTGGAGTATAATCAGAGTGTAAGCTGTCAAGTCCATGACGGCACTTAGTCAGTCAGCCAGTCATGAAGCTAAATCTTCCTTCACCACTTTGCCTAACAGTAGGTCATTGCACCACCTCCAACCACACCACAACCACCGGGGCTGTTGTGTTCACATACATGCACATATAGAGCAGTTTCTCGTAATCCTCTGCCCATACCGCTGCACCTGATGGTGTCTGTTTTTGTCAGTGTTAGAACTCTGCTCAAGTCATGTTGTAATATACACTCCTAATCTTCTTAGATTAACACCAATAATGTTGGTCATGCTAAGGGTATCTTTACAGGAAGGGGCAGTGTTTCCCCTGTAATACTGCTTCCTATTGGGCTACCATGCCAACGAGACCTTCTGCCTACACTACAGGTCTTTTTTTTTATTTTATTTTTTTTATCGAATACTAGTTGGAAATTAATAATCGACAGGCATATGTAAATTTCCCCTTTTTTTGCATACTTAATTGTGTATAATAATTCATTTTTAATCTTGGGTTTTGAACTTTTTAAATTGAAAAACAAGTCATACACAGTGATTTGAAATCTATTCGTGTGTGTGTGTGTGTAAGCATATAGGTGTGATAGAGCTTGGGCTGTCCCGCTGTCTCAGGCCCTCTGATTCATGGAGGTGGTGAGTGGAGCTCCTAACCCCTCTCTAACCCCTTAAGTCCAGTGCAGTCAGCAGACACTCCCTGCAGAAAGGCAGCAGTGTTTGAATAGTTCCTCTGGCTATTTTTATCTGGGAATCTGCCTCTGTGCAGGGCCCAGGGAGCGGGGGTGGAGGGCAAATATCTAATCTAATTTCGGATGATTGGAAGTCACCAAAAGGACTTCTTTGCCACTCACAGAGTGTCGATATTTAGTGTGTGTGTGCATGTGTTTTGCTGTCGGTATTGAAATGCTGCCTGGCGCCTAGTTAAACTTTCTCTCTTGTCACCCTCCTCCCCTCCCTTCCCCCAGTCCTCTCACTTTTTTCCTTGCCTCTCTCTGCGTTTCCCTCCACCCCATGTAAGGAATGCAACATCACGTTTGGAGATTTCTTGTCAACCAGTCTTTCCTCTTCCTCTTTGTCTTTTCACTGTGCTGACTCTCTTGCATTCTCTCCCTCTTTCTCTCCGTGTTCAGACCTGTTCCCTTTTCGTACGTTATAGCGCAACTCACCACAGCTTATGTATGTGAGTGAGAAAGTAATGTGCAGGGCTTGAAGTGTGAATGTCATGCCATGTTGAAGTGTTTCTGTGTTCCCGAAGTGTTTTAAGATTAATTAAGTGTATCTTTTAGGCATGGCACATTTATACATTTTGAATTTTACTTAACAGCGGTGCTATTTGTACTTGTATGCGGATGCCACATAATTGCAAGCCAAATGGCACCATGTCTGGTGGCAAACTGTATGTTTGAGAGCGAGAAAGAGATAAGCAGAAAGAGGACATCCTCTGTCTTTTATCAGCTGCAACCGCTTGATTTAATTTCATCCAGCTAGACAAGCCCATACAGTTCCTCAACACTGTCTTTTATACTTGAGATTTAAAAAAACAAACACGCTACTTCACTTTAATGAGGCCAAGTGATTGCTAATCAGCAGGCCTGTGACTCTTTCTGGAGTCTCTGCTGTTGGTGAATGTGTTTCTTTAGCTAGACTTCTGATGTTTGAGCCAGATGGAGCTATTCTATGAAGTACTGTATGTGAGTGTGTGGGAGAGAGAGATGGTGTTTTCATTTGGAGGAGAGTCTTGCGTGTTTGTGCACACACAGATGCACATGTCCCCGGAGGGGAGTGAAACCTTTTTAAGCATCGATTGACCCTCCTATCCCACCATCCTCTCCTCCCTCTCACTATCATTTCTGTGTCACCAATCCATGGATTGATACCCCAGTGGCAGCTCCTCTTCCATTAGCCTTCCTCTCCTCTTTCCCTCTCTTTCCCCCCTCTCCCCTGCTTCATGTCACCCAACCTTGTCTGTCTCTTTCACTGAACACCCAGCTATACCAGTGAACATGACTTGATGACCAGACACACCATAGTTGTCTGGCTCAGCCTGGCTCAAATGCTGAAGAAACCCGTCAGCTGTTGTCAAAATGGAACAGTAGTGTTTTGTGCTTGGCCTTAATGTGACCAAGTAGCCCTGAAAAAAGCTAAAAGTTACACTAGACCACAGGTAACAAGTGCAAGTTGGCCTCAGTACATGGTGCAGTTTGAACATATGTCCATACACACACACAAACACACACACACACACACACACACACACACACAATGCCCTGGGCTCCTTCCAGGATGTGTTATGGATAGAATAAAGAGCAGTGGATTGCACTCACAGCAGGACAAACATCTGACTCTATTTTTGCCCACTAGCCTTGTGTTCCTGTTAAATGTTCATAAGAGTTTCTTTCTCCAGGACACTGACTTTTTCCCCGCTCTCCAGGTGTGTGTGTATGTGTGTTTGTGTATCTGTGTAGGTTCTAGCTTGAGAGAAACAGAATAATGCTGTGGATCATAGGAAAGGTATTTATAGGAAAGTGTTTAAACTTTAATGACAAAGACGACCATCAGTGCCGCACATCATATAGCATATCCTCCTCCCACACACACAGGGCTGCAAGCAGGCTCATCTCATCACATATTTCTCAGAGTGAGTGTGCCATCCAGTCTTGCCTGGTGCACCTCTCTTTACTCTATTAGTGCCTTGACCTGAACATGTCCTCTGGTATTTTTGTGTTAGTTGTGTTGGTTATTTGCTGAATTTCGCATAAATTATTCATAGTGTCGTATTTATTTAGAAACGGTGACATTTTGGTGAACACCTGTAGTCTGCACCGCTTCCTCTACTAAGTTTACTGTATGTTCTTCCTCTTCGATTACCAAACCACTGCACAACATCTTTATTAATGTGCCGTCTCAACAGATGGTGCATATGACTTTCCCTTGACTGCACAGATGAACTCATATTATTTAAATTAAAACCAGTAAAACCTGGTGTAGTCAGAAGATTGTGTCAGCCCAGTTTGTCACCTTGATTTAGGCATTTTAGGCTGCAACACTTTTGGGCATGTAAAATCAGTTGGGATTTGTTTGAACTGTCCTGCATGTGTAGTCTCATGTTTGGTGAATTGTGGAATAACAGATGGGGTATGAGCAGGAGCAGTGACCATAAGTGGTTTTGTTGAAGTTAGTATCAGAAGTGATAAGAAAATGTGCATGATTTATCTTAAAAACCCTCAGTATTCACTACCATGGCTGCCGGTCGATTAAGTAAAAAGCTTACATTTACATCTTGCTCGTGACATCAGGATTAATCAGCTTGTCCAGCCCCAGTTGTCTGTGTGTACATGGGTGCGTGTGTGCCAGTGCCTCTGTAAAGTAGCCCTGCCCTCATTCACAATAGTTTTATCCATGGCCATTTTTAGCATCAGATGTGGCCCAGTGAAATTACGTAACAACCAGGCAGTTGAATGCGGGTGGGCGCACACATATAGGACTACTGTACACACGCACGTGCGCGCGCGCACACACACACACACACACACACACACACACACACACACACACGCGCGCACACACACACAGTGATTGTTGTTTTAGGGGATTAAAGCTTTTGATGAAGAGAAAACTGAGCACGATCCCCTGACCAGTCACAGGGTGAGAGTGAAAGGGAAAGTGGGGAGGAATGGATCAAGAGCTGTGGGGGATTTACAAAGCTTGAGGGAGGGAAGGAAGGAAAGATGACGAGTTACAAACCAGAAAGCATGAGGGAGGAAGTGAAAATGCGGTTAATTATCAAGCTCGATAAGAGTCTTTTAAGAGAAGAATAGACAGGGCCATAAACCAAAACTCGCATCACTAATTACAAGCAAATTTAGATAGTGTTGTGATTTTTCACAAGTACAGGACATGAAAAATTGATAACAGTTCTGTATGACACTAAAACAACGTTTCAGTTCAAGAGTTGGCGACATAAATCTAAAGTGATAAATTCAGCATGTAGTCAAACAGATTTTATCAGCATATTTTCTGTAACATGACGTGTCTGGCTTTTCACTGCCAACATGTGTGTCTGTTGTAAATAATAATACTTTGTGTACGTGTTACCATGGAAACAAGTGCAGCATCTTTTGTTCGCCTAGTGATGTCAATCAAAATATAAATTTTTGACCGCAGAGCCTTCAGAAAATGAATTTGAACTGTGACAACCATATTTTTAATCAATTGTTTTTGCCCATACACACACTAATACACACTACAGTCTTTGTAGTCTCTCGCGCACACGCAGACACACACACACTCAGCATGGCCCCCAGCTGTTATCCTCACTGTGTGTGAGTGGGTGTTGTGTTAGCAGGATTATTGTGTTCGTCTGACCCAAGTATTAGCCAGGTTCTGTGCAGAGGTACACTTTCTCCCTCAGGTTAGTTGCGAGAGAAGGCAGAGTGCAGGGGTGTGTGTGGGGGGGATGTGATATTTGTGCGTGTATGAGTCATTGATGTCAGCATAGTGAATGTGTTAACTTATTTCTTTGTATAATTTAGGGTTAGGGCAAAAAGTCACCTTTTTCTTTTGACAACTGCAATCCTCTGGTTTGTTAATAGAAACACATAATTGTATGCATGCACTCTGTCATCTTGTTGACTTGTTGTGTACACAGACTTAATGCACAAACAAACATGATTTACATGCTGCAGAAGAGATTGAAGAGGCAAGTGTCCAACATCTGCTGTAATTTGACGAAGATGATTTTAATGTGGGACTAATTCAAATATTACCTGAATTTGTTTACACTTTGATTGGAGTGTATTGAGTCTGATCACTTGAATGTAGGTGTGTCATCAGGCTGGCATTGTGAAGGTGTAACTGTAAGCCAGTGCAGCTGTCAGTTCACGGGGAACCCCCCGCTACCTTATACCTTGGACGGATGATCTGAACCCTTTTGAATTGGTGTTCGGGACAATGGTTTGTATGAATGCTCTTTTTGTAATGTGTGTGCTTGTGTCGTTGTGTGTGAAATGTAATTGAGAGGTATCACTGTTATATGTTCACACACATGTACCCACGTACCCACCCACACACACACACACCACATAATCACACAAACAGTGAGGTAGTGCCTCATGTTGTGAGTTCCACAGAGCAGAGGTAATCAGTGTGTACACTCAGCTCTTACATAACACCATCCAAGCAGTATACTGATGGAGGGGACAAAGTTCATTGCTCTGTGTCTTTCTCCGGCAGTCAGACTTTTATCTCTGTGAACTTCCTTCCCTATGGCTCATTCATTTCTGACTTTCTGCACTTCCTTCCTTTTTTCCCTCTTCTTTTTCTGTTCCTCTTGACACCTGTTATGTTGCTTTTTACTTGATGTACGTGCTTTGCCAACCTTCGTTGTATACTCTCTTTTAAATCTACTTGTTCTCAAACTTTTTGTTAGAGGTGGAAATGCATATTTTTGGACTCATATAATAACTTAAGGATTCAGTTTGTGAAAATTACAAGCAGGCAACCTGCAGGTTTTACAAAATTAATCTGTTTTCTTGAAAAGACTGAACATAAGTTGTTTGGTTGATACAAACAAGTTTGAATGCATGAAAGGCAACGTGCCTTTGGTTCACAATAATTCAGTCACCACTCAAAGTGGCTTGACCTTTATCAGTGACTTTTCTATTAATAGTATTAAATCCAAAATGCTCCCAGTTACTTATCAAGACATCATGATTATCGCAAACACACCCACTTGGCGTGGCCTGTTGCATTTACTCATTGAATTTTGAATTTGGTCACAGTGCGATTGGCCAGTTGTGCAAAGGTGAGAAAGCAAAGGTTTAAACTTCTCTCCTTGGGTCTTTCTCAACTGAGTGCAACACTATAAACGTCTTTAATGCACAGACTGAAAATATTTGTTGTTATCCTCATTTCTAAGGACGCATGTGCTATTATCTTTATTTCTAAACAATGTAATTTCTCATCAGTCTCTGTAATGGCCAGATTTTCAACCCCACCTTTAACTTCGGGCAAGGGTCGATTAGATATTTGTTGTTGGACATCTCATCTTATCAGGTAGTTTTGACTGAGATGAGATAAGTCAAGTCAAATCATGATGCTGTATCTGCTGCATATCCATCCTTTGATTAAACAATCATACACAGTCGCTATATGTCACCCAGGTGAAGCCATAATAAAACAAAGTCTAAGTGAGGAGATGGACTGAAGAAAAGCTCTGGTCTCCGCCATCGCAGGGTAGCTGTATGTTTGCTGCTGAGCTTATTGCTTAGTGGAGCAAACTGGCTACCATTTTGTAAATGAGTGGCAAACGCCATGTCTTAGAGTAAAGTACATACAACAAAGCTACACTTGAGCTTGTGCTGTGAAGTCAGCCGCTACAAGGCCACCTGTGACACACCTCTGTTGTTCTATTTCCTCCTTTTCTCTCATTCTCCTCATTTCTCTATTTTGCACTTGTCTGAAGTTACATCACCATCAGCCTTTCTCTCTCTCTCTCTCTTCCTCCCTCTCCCGGGCTCTTGCATAATGTCCAGCTTTATTTGCTCCAGCTGAGGATTCTAATCTTTCCCACGAGGCAGAACGCAAGAGCAAACCAGGAGAGGAGAGAAGAGGAGCTGGGCAAGACGACCTTTCTAACCTGCCTGTGTGCTCTGCCTCGTTAACTCAATCACTCCACCAATTAATGAGATCTGGAGCAGAGCTTTGTTTACAGGCACCGCCAACACAGTGTTAAAGTGTATGTGTGTGTGTTTGTAAAGATGGCTTTCATCATTTATGCCTTCAGTCTGTCATGTCAAGTGTATCTGTGTGTTTGCTGCCGTGTGTGCATCCCTCCCCCGCTGCTGTGTTGTAGGTGCATGGTCTCTCTTGGCAGCCCCGTGCTAACTAGGGGATAAGCAGCAATTATCCACACTGTCTGTAGTAGTGCACTTACAAGTGCACATAAACATTTACACACACACCTGTGGATACACGATTATCTGCGCATTCCACCATTGTGGCCAAATGTGCTCATGTCAAAGAGACCGTGCATCAAGTTGGCTTCAGCCCAAGAAGACATAGTATTATTGTAATACATTCTCAAAGGGGTGTGTGTGTGTGCGTGTGTGTGTGTGTGTGTGTGTATTTTGCAACTGCAAATACAGACCCATGTTCATTGAAGCAAAATTTTTCCGTCTTTGAATTCTCTCTCTCACACACTCACATACACAGAGGCACAGAGACAGTATGCTGGCTGACTGGCTGGCGGCGACGTCTGTGCGAGGTGAGCGTTACATAAGGCTGATCAACACTACTTAATCAGCTTTAGGAGACGTGCTTAACAAGCTGACCAACTGTGGTGGGGGTTAGAGGAGGAGAAGGAGGCAGTGAGGAGGCGAAGGGGCGCAAGACAAGGCCACAGGAATATGTCCTGATGGTGAACAGGAGAAAGTGAGCAAAGGGTGAGAATAGTGGGGGAAGAAGAGAAAGTGGTGACAGGCGGTGACACGGCATGTGTCTCTTGTCCCTGTTTACGACGGGATAAACACACACACACATAAACACGCTGTGCTCTGCCCTCTGTGTCCCCCTCACGCCCCACTGTGATGCACAGTAGTGATTGCCAGTACGCAGTGTAAGTGAGCACAGTGTGGCGTTGCATGCTTACATGTGTTTCTATAGCTTTGCACATGTTTGAGGGAGGCTTGTGGGCACTGGATCTGTCCAGTTGAGGTGAAAGGACTGTTTGACACTGCAGCAGTCAAGACGAGCCTTTGTAAGAGCCACTTTCTCGCAACGGACACATGAAGCCTTATTCAGTTGTGAACCTGTTATACAATCTGTGTTCAGCCTGACAATATGATGAATGCTGAATTTACTGAATCATCCAACACGTTCTGTCACCATTCCTAAGACTCACCACCGTAAACGCCAATCTTGCACATTTTATTTGTCGAGAAAGTGAACTAGTGATCTAGGGTAGGTATTCGCTGTTGTATGTGAGTTTGTCTAATGCACACTGTAAGTCAGTTTTAAATAGATGAATACTTGTTTTTGTAATTGTTGCAAGTAAAGGTCATTGATTGGGCATTTCATAAAATAAATCTTTAAAGCAGCTTTTGAAAAGAAGAGAAAGAATGTATTGCATGTGCTGCAAAAGTGTTGTGTGCATCGCATTCCTCTACTTGAGGTTTAACCTCTCCTGTGGCCAGCATATCAAAACCACAGACTGTGCGTCCTCCTCCTTTCTTTTGTTTTGGACTACAAATTATTCCCATTTAGATGATTTATGATCATTAAAGAGAACACTGATTCCAGGCACTCTGTCTTTACATTTGTCTGTGTTTTTCAGGGCAAATTGAGCTAAATTATATTGTTTAGTTTATTTCACATTCTCTTTACTTATGATGGAAGTTTGTTGCTTTTGTGGTTCACCACTGCCAAGTAAATGTAGAGGAAAATACTCCAAATCTAAATGATTGTTTTTCAGTAATGATGAAAATTTACTTCAGTAAAGACAGTGACTCAGTCTTCACTCCGACTGGTTTAAATCATTCCTTTTATTTCCTTTTTAGCACTCTGTCTCCTTTCTTCCTCTCTATCCCTTTGACCTTTTCCCAGTTTCCCTCCTCTCTCAAGCCCAAACGTACACACACACACACACACACACACACACACACACACAAACACACACACACACACACACACACCAAACACACACACACACACACACACACACCAAACACACACACACACACACACACCTCTCAAAGAATGGCTAGCAGATGTGGACAGAGCTTTTTCCTTCATCTAAAATTAGCTTTGACAGAAGAATGGCAGGAAAGCGCACAGGGTTGGACACAAATGAAACGGGCGAGGGGGAATTGGGATGGGGGACTGGTGGAGGAATAGACAAGTGGTGGAAGGACTAGGTTGATGATAAAGTGTGTATTTTTGGTTCTGCTCACACATTCTGCTGACGCACAGGAACCGATGAGGGCATAAAGTCTACCGGCGCCTGAGACTGTACATGTACTGCTATGTAAAACATTGTTAAGTTGTATTGTGGATGTGTGGGTCAGTGTAAACAAATGTAATGCTGTGAGGAGCAGGAGTTGACCGAGTTTTTAAAGTTATGGCTCTGTAGTCATGATACAATGCTGCTGTGAAACTTCCATCCCTAATTTTTGTAATTACCCTTCTATTAGCACCTTGGAAGCTGGATGTTGTACACAACTCTAAATCTGCTCTTCCCCCAAGCAGCAGGAAGGTGTTAGGGACAACAGTGCTGGTTGGCAAGATGCCGTTGTCCCCTGTTCACTGAGCACCCAAGGGCCTGTTTAGAATACCAGGCCACCAGCCCTCTGCTTCCCCTCAAGTTAGATTCATCTCTCCCTTGATGGTGATGATGATAATCTACAAGGGAGTGTGCATATGTGTCTTTTCAGAGTTGTTCAACAAGTAATATTCTTCAACAAAGGATGTTTTTACTTTCTGTATAAAAGCAGTATTAGTACATGTTTTTATCTTGTGAAAAACCTGTGTAGCTTTAATGCTATAGCTGCCTTCGTCCTTCACACTCCAGGTGACTGTGTGTGCGCGTATGTTTGTAGCTTACTACTGACTGTGAATACCTTGAATGTAAGCCATCAGCAGCAGAGTTAGCAGCAGCTATGAGAAAAACATGATTCCCCAGGGCCAATCACCTATTACACTCTCACCTCTACTCTTAACAACAGCACGCAGTTCATAACAAGAGGCACACACAAACACACACATACAGTAAATAAAGTACATCCCCAGGATTCCCATGTGAGCTTTGAGTTTCTGAAGATGAGTGAGAAGATTTTCTTTTGTGCATATTGTGTCTTTAGGATTTTAAAGGTAGCTCTACCTGAGCAAAAAGTGAAATAAAATGATTTAAAGCTTTTTTTTTACAGCACAAGAGTTGAGTAGCAAAGGAATTCTCCATACTGCCATAGTTAAGAGCTGCACCAGGGAAATGTTTTGACTAGCATTAGAGAGCCATTTATTGTAGTTTAGATGGCTAGGTAATGAAAGCCCATCATGGCTAAGTGGTGTAGTAAAGGCCAAAGGTATTTAGAAGCATTAGTGGTGTCCAAACCTTGAAACTATTTGGCAAGGAGTGCAAGAACATTTTGCAAGCATCATGGCTGTTTTCTCTTTTTTGTTGATATTATATGAATCCTCCATTTTCTAAACTAAAATAAAGGAAGCACAGTATGCACCTCCAGAAAATTACACGGCCTGTGGCATAATTACCATGTTATGTAGACCGATAACAACTAGTAATGGTTCATGATTGTACTCTTGGTTGCACCCTCTTGTACACAAACTCTTCTTATAAATAGACCGATGTCTGTAGTTTCAGCAGCACACAAATGTTTTTGTTTGATAATGTTAATAAAGCATTCATAAAATAAGAGCATAGATGTTTTGTTGACCGGGTTTTACATTGTAGTTGCAACCCAAGGCACACAATCTCTATCAAATACATTTTGTTTTTTTTTGCATGAATGCAAAATAACAGTGGTCCCAGCATACGTAAACCTCCAGCTTATACCTTTTCCTAGCATGCTTGATTAACAAATTTCCCAGTGTATTGTCTAGTGCTGCAAAGAATTGGTATAGTTCACCAACGCGGCAAAGAGGTGACCAGTGGCTATATTACAGCTGCTGCTGTAATTGTACGGCAACTTCCAATAACTATTGAGAGAATAAATACCTGGTCCATTTGCAAGCACCTTGACCATAGTGAGGTTATTTCCAGAAGTGAGAAAAACAGTGGCTGTTAGACACAATGTATTCTGAATGGCTTCTGAAGTTTTGCCACCTAGTTGACATTGCATGTCGTCTGAAAAAGGTGTGAAAACTCAAGGCGCATTATTCTCTCATATAGTATTTGAATCAGAGCTGCTATATAAAAGTTGTGTTTTTGTCCAGCATATTGAAAGTATTCTAAACTCCTTTTACACTTCTACACCTACATAACAAGACATATGCAAGTGTTTTTACCTTTTGAATTTAGGCATAAAATGTCCTTCAGCGCTTACTTTAACAACCTCCACAACGTTTTTAATGGAACCTGACGGAACAATAGGACAAGTACAATTTGCTTCATAGGAGTGTTGCTTTGTTTACAGTTATAGAGTATATTAGTAATGCACCAATTATTTAACCCAGCCTGACAAAAATCATCACTTCACTGTTATTTGCTTGAGACTTGAAGATTCAGTGCAAATCCTTCATCTTTTAATATTCCCCCAGATCAGGGAATTTGATTCAGCTGATGTGCTTTACTAGAGGATCACATGGGTTTTAACTTAAACTGACAACAAAATAATACTCTGCATCAATTTTGACAATCATTTAATTGTTGAAAAGATTGATTAACAAAAACTATCAAACAGTTTCTGCTTTCCAGCTCAAGTATGTTGAGCTGGAAGGGGGGGG
>OMLM01020104.1:141289-170551 GCA_900302695.1 Helostoma temminkii | reverse complement strand
ACTGTGTAAATCCAGCGAGGACAGTTCATAATTTAAGGGCCTCACGTACCATTTATGTTGTTGTTGCTGCTGTAAAATCATTAACATCGTTATTATGTCCTCATCCAGTGACTCCATGTCTTTCCTGTTACATTGTACAAAAAATTAAACTTTTTAACATTTCTTTTTGGTAATTTTCCATCTGTTTGTGGTTATGTTGTGTCTCTTTGGGATCATTTTGCATCTTTCAACTGAGATTTGTGACTTTTAAACAAGAATATTAACAATCCTTACAGGGACATCAAGAGTGAGAGAGGAGAGAGAAGTTATTAAAGGTAATCTAAAAATAAAAAGGGAAAAAAAGCATCTCATGAAACGGTCACACTTCTTCTGATAGTGCTTTGCTTTACAGTTTTTCTCCTCGACTTGGATTTTTGTTGCTTTGTACCTCACTTGTAAATCGCTTTGGATAAAAGCCAAATGACTAAATGTAAATTAAAATGTAATAAAAAGTGTACAAAAAAAAAATAGAGATGAAGTGAAGCTGGTATATCTGTTTCTGTTCCAGAGGCAAAAAACACAGTTTTATATGTTTTACTCCTCATTAAGCCGTGTGATGTTGAATAAAACTCCATTTGGGTCATAAAGCTGTGATACTTGGGAAAGTTTCATAAAACAAGTTTAGCATGAGCACAAAGCAACATATTGTTTTCTGAATTTAGACTTGGACTTGATCCTTTGGTTCACTTTTTCTGCCTCTGGCAAACAGTTGCAATTTATGTTATGTTTATTACCACCATTCAGTCCTGTGCAGATGGTATTAGTATTGACAGAAGAGCTCAGGCATTTAGCATTACAATTTTAACTTGAGGACTGCAGGAGTTTTATGGAGCAAATAGCCCCTCTCTGTGGAAAGCTGGTAATTTGATTTTGCCTGTGGACAAACAGAAATACATGCACATCACTAATTTCAGTCTGTCATCTGGGCAGCAGAATTATTCACCGGGGGACAGTGGGACAAACAGTGATACAGATGCTGCAGGGCTCCTCTCTTATTATTATTCCTCTCATTTTATTGTGTCGTCTGTAGTTAAGCAATAGACGGTTTTGCCTAGTATAATTTATTTTACATATATGAGTATAGAGAACTTTATACATGGACTTAATCATGATATTTATTTTATTTATTTATGGGAGACTGTGCTTCTAAAGAACAATCCAATAGGTATATTATAATCCTTACTGTATGTAACAGAGAAATGGATTTTCTTTTTGGCGATCTTATTGCTCGTCAGCAATATTTTTGGACCTTTTACAACTCAGATGAGCCATTACACATCGGCATGACAATCTATCAGCTGTTCCTAAACAACTCCTCAGAGTGTCTCAAACATCATGAAGCAGCTTCTGCAGCAAACAGTGAAACTCTCCATGTTAACGCCTTCTTGTCATTATGGGATGTGCCTCAGAGTTTCTTTTTAGCATTCTTCTAAGCATCAGGTCATCGACTGATGTGAATCCATAACTGACTCATCTATAATTAATGTTTTACAGAAATAAAAAAAATATCACTAACTGACTAACAAAAAAATATATGTCAAGTTAAAGAGTACTTAAAGTCAGGAACACGGAAAGGTCATTTATGGAGAAACAGTGTACTGTTTCTTCCATTTAGATATGTTCTTGCTAAACTTCTTGCATTTGATCAGCTCTGCAAAATTCTGCAGAATTTACCTTTCAAAACCAGAAATAACACCAAGTAATATAAACGAACACGGACAGTGCATCTAATGCCTCAGGTCACACTGATGATGTTCATCTCTCTCCTGGTTAAAAATAAAGAATTTGAAAAACTAAAAACAGAAGGAACCTAAAATAGGCTGCCCAGGCCTCTCTAACAAAATGTCCTCCTCTCCCATCTGTTAAGGTGTTAATGTCCTGTCAGTCCACAGAGAGGGAGGACATGGTCACTGTGGCTTCAAGCCAGGGACATGAGTGTGTGTTTGTGTGTGTCCACATTTGTCCATGCATGTATTTGTATCCTTATTGTCTTAGCTATGAACATGGTATAAAATCTGTCTGTGGGAATCAGCATCTGTCTGAACACTGAACACGACTGCAAAATGGATGTTTGTGATCATGTTTTTAAAAACCATCAGATCAGAAGGGGGCAGCACCAGGATTGGATCACTAAAACCACTGGCTGAGGTGACCTTTGTAGTGTGAACACCAGTTTGGAAAACACGTCGTCAATGCAGGACATAGTGATTGTTTTGGTTCACCAAAGATTAAGAAATGTGTCTGCATCAGACAGAGGAAAAGAGACAATATGCTTAATGATATTCACATGAAGTAGTGCACTAATGATGTCTTGAAATGAACAGATGTATCTGACACCATACATGGAGACCATATTTGGTTGCAGCCAATCAAATGTTGCACAGAGCAGTAACGTCAGCGTTGTATCGGAGGCAGAACAGATGGTCACACAGAGCCAGACAGCTGCTACAAAATATAACAGGCTGCTACCACAGACTGAACAGCAACCCGCATCAGCTTCACTGCTAGTCTGCTTCATATCTAACTTACAAGCATCAGCACACATTTATCCTGCACTTCAGCTCATTGAATGAGCCACAAACAAACATCAGGGAAAAGTGCACAGCTAACGCCGGTTTGGCTGGCTGGAGAGCTAATAAGCTGGTGGGACTGGTGTCCTGTTTAATACCAACACACTCATAGTGACCACAGCCTGCTAGCTCCTTGCAATCAATCCTCTCATTTTATTTCTTCTTTTTAATTATAAAAAACTATTAACAATAAAAAAATACATTTTAAAATACTGTGAAATTGTTTTTGACCACATATAACAAAAGAAAACAAGTTGGACATGTATTATGATAAACACAATCCACAAAAAAATGCCTGATGCCAGTTCTGGACCCTGCTTCACCTGCATTTGCTGTACAGGTGAAGATGCAGGCCTCAGCAGTGGACTTAGATCTTTGTCATATTAGTAGCTAAAAATTTGGTGAATTGGGATGGCCCTGCACCCTATACATCAACAGCTTCAAAATAATATCCATCATCTCATGTCTCATGTATTGATTTGACATATCTTTGGTAAGAATGAGAGTGAAGGATGTTCAGGAGCTTTTGCTTCATAATCACAAAAGATGCCCCACGAGGGACAAGCTACTGAAAAATCTCATAGGAAGCAGAATAAAAGGAGTTTGGGCCTTTTTTTTGTTTGAATATTTTAGATTTCTAATTTTCTGTGAAGCTATGTGGTGTCACTGTGCTGGAACATTGGAAAATAAACTAAATACTGCAGTTCAGTGACCTTTATCTTAATGGAAAAAGACAAATATTTTATTTTTTGTCCCTCATGGTTATTTTGAAACTAAATAATTCTGGTTTCAGTAGTTTTTGAACCTCTTCTTCATCTGTTTATGATCAGTTATTGTAACATACAGTACAGTACTTCCTACAACTATAGACCAAATACACTGCTCAGAATCATTCCAATGAAAGTCCAAGTCCATCACACTTCTGGGATATCAACCTGTCCAGTTAGGAAGCAACACTGACTGTGAATCAGTTTCACCTGCTGTTGTGCAAATGGAACAGATAACAAGTGGAAATTAGAGGCAATTAGCAAGACAACCCCTATAAAGGAATGGTTCTGCAGATGGTGGCCACAGACCATTTCCCTGTCCTCATCTTTTCTGGATGATTTTTGGTCAGTTTTGCATAAGCTTTAATGAGGTAGCATCAATGCAGACTGTGGCAAGGTTTGCTGTGTCTTCTAGCACAGTGTCAAGAGCATGGAGGATACCAGGAGACAGGCCTGTACACCAGGAGACATGGAGGGGGCCGTAGGAGGACAACAACCCAGCAGCAGGACCGTTATCTGCTCCTTTGTGCAAGGAGGAACAGGAGGAGCACAGACCTCTATGTGCTAGCCAGAGGTGCCATCTCGTTCCATCCACTGACGCCACATCGCACCACTGACTGTCCACAGACTGACAAATTTGTCACACTTAAATGTTTCAGATCATCAAACCCATTTAACATTACACAAAGATAACCTGAGTAAATACAAAATGTAGTTTTTAAATCCATCCATCCATTTTCTGAACCACGTAGTCCCCGTAGGGGTCAAGGGTGTGCTGCAGCCTATCTCAGCTGTCATGCGGGCAAGAGGCAGGGTACACCCTGAACAGGTTGCCAGTTGTAGTTGTTAAATGATGATTTCATTTATTAAGAGTAAAAAATTGGTTGTGCCTCACTTGGTGGCAACAACTGCAATTACAATGCAATTTACTGGTGTGTTGATTTTTATCGTACTACATAACCTGAATGCATTTGAGCTTGACGTCATGAACTGATGGTCCTACATCTTCAGGCTTTTATAGTAGAGCGCAGAATTCATGGTTCCATCATTTATGATAAGTAAGATTTGCAGCTTCCAGGTCCTGAAGCTGCAAATCAGCCCCAGACCATCACACTACAACCACCATGTTTGACTGTTGATATGATGTTCTTTTTATAAAATGCTGTCTTAGTTTTAGACCAAATCTAACAAAACACACACCTTTTTTTGTCTCATCAGTCCACAGAATATTTGCCAAAAAGTCTTGAGGATCAGTTCCCTCTTCCCAGCAGTTCCTTGTCCCGTCATCTGAAGTGGCCTTTTCCAAACACAGAGTTGTTTTGGCCTAGTAGCCACTGGCTGTGCAGCCGTGACTGTTCCATATTACCAATGCTGAATTACTTTTGTAATCCAACTCCTCTGTGTTCTCATCCAATATGCTGCCTGCTACATAGCAGGTATGACACACTGTGTTGTAGGTTGGATATAGGCCATAGAACCTCAACTAAAAGAATATGCACTGTAGCGCGACACTAATGATCTTAAAATGCAGATCATGGAGACATTTTAATCACTCACGATCTAATATCATCGGATCACACAGCCCTAGCACCACCCACTGCTGAACATGCATGTGTGGACATTGTATTGAAACTTTAAATAACATGAAGTTGCAGTGAAAACACGTGTTAACATGAGATAAATAAACTAACACACATCCAGGACTTTATTACCTGTTAGAAAACTTTTATGGAAACGTGGATTGCATTTCTCTGGTTTGTCAGACCTGTACACTGCATGACAACATCTGCTTTATTATGCTGAGTGAAACATCAAGGTCACAAGCCACACAAAGAAAAAGAGAAGACTGACTCATAACTGAAGTGTTTTTGACTTTTAAAGGTCAGCATTAGTCGTCTTTAATCCCCGCTGAATGCCAAGTACAGAGCTAACCTCTGCTCCTTGTCTCTCCTGAGTGCTGTTCTCTCTCTAACTGCACACCACAACTAATCGGTTTGATTTCATCCTTTAAACACTAATATGTTAGTATGTCAACTTCCACAGAGCTGCAGTTGCGTGAAGAAGAAGCTATTTATTTCTGTACTTGTTAATTCGGGGTGCTGTGTCACCTTGAAAATGTCAGGTTGGTGGCTTGTTCTCTGTACAACGCTGCCGCTGCGCCAGCTGCTGCAGACAGATTTGAAGAATGAAAGGCTGAGGAGTTGCAGACAGACCTCCGCTTCGTTTATTGAGAGCAGATGGCAAAGACACGATAAGAATTTCTTATCTGCTGCTATTACTGCGTCTGCTGCGGGTGTTGTTGGAGATTTAACAATAAAACATTTTGTTTGTTTGTTCTTACAAAAAGCCTAAATCTTGTGTTGATAGAAAGGAAGTAAAAATGCCCTTGGATACAGCTGATATTAAAGTATTAGCAGAGAGATGCAATGTAAAGAAACAGCTGGGAACAACCGTGGAAACCAAGCAGGGATTAATTAGTTGCATACATACAGTTCCCTACAGCAGGGAACTCTCTCTATGGACACAGAGTTATGTCTGTCTGTGTGTGTGTGTGCTAACATTAAAATGTTAAAGTTAACTGTGGGAACATGCAGCCTCGGGATTGTTTATTATCGGCTTTCGGTACCCATCAGGATACACACAGCAGCTTGTCTTATTTCTGATCGGCCCAAAATGCACATCACTGTTCTGTTCATCTCTCTACACTGTTTCCAGTGAACGGTGGCATCAGGTTCAAGAGCTTCAACACTGTTAACCAGGTCTACACTCCCTCTCTCACCACACAGCAAACGATAGAAAGTTCTGTGATTCCACAGAACCACGAACCACCTAACAGTGCACACTAAGGAGTCTCACTCCTATAATTACACAAATGTAAACATATTTCTTCTTAAGTAACAGTTTCTAGGACTGAAGGCCTCTCAGACCACACAGGTTACATTACTTCAACAAACATGATAGACACTGTACCTTCTTGACATCAGATTGTTAGTATTGCAGTTTTTAGTATGTTAGCATGTCATTAGACTCTTAGTTAACCACCAGTTTACACAAATGAATATATCTGTGTAAACTTATTTACTTATTTAATTATAAAATAATAAACTCTCACTGACACAACCAGACCTTCCGCTTGTTTGTAAAACAAATTCACACAACATCTTCCACCCTTGTTTTCCCACCAGTCGCAGCTTTGAGGCGTCGAGATAGCGACGTGCATTTAGTCCATCTTCTCTAAAGCGTCATTTTCCACTGAGAGTGAGTAGAAGCAGTGTTGTGTGTCTGGCTTTTTGCTAACTTCTAGATTTCAGTGTTGTCTGTGGATATCTGTGCGTTTTACCGTGGCGAAGGAGGATATGTTCTTACACACTAAACAAACAGAAATGGATCTAATTATTTTTTTATAATATTGTTTTTGTTGTCAACACAATATTATCCTCCTAATTAATTAGTTTGGGTGTCTAACACACATTGTCTAAGAGAAGAAAATTCTTCTGCTGATTGCAGCACAACAGAGGAGACGTGCTAGGAGAAGAAACCGGCACTGGGTGCAGACATAACAGGGACTTTTATGCATAGCTTAATGTTTTATTGTGAAAATTAGCCAGATTCTCAGTTGCGTGTCTTTACTTCCTGTTCGTCTCATCTGCTTAGTGCTGCTTAACGTGGTTTCCCTCAAAAATAGACTCTGCATATATTTTAAGAGGAGCGGCGCAACAAGCTGCTGCTGGGACGCTCCCGGGACGCGTGTTGGGCATTACAGGAGGTGCAAGAGCTAATGTACTGAGTTTGAAGATGTCAAGGCAGGTTAAGGTAACCCTGAGGATTTAATTTTAATATTTCATCATAAAATAAAACCTGGTCTGCACTGAACATAACAGGGTGATTAATTTCTACAGAATAAGAGTTTCCCTCCAGGTCAATTGGCCTCACATCCGAAGCCATCCAACGAGGGCTCTTGGATACATTCATGTTCACGTGGCTAAATAACAATGATGTAAGATGGCTGCAAGACACAGAGCATGGAAATATTGATCAAAGAAGCTTTTAAAAATGAATAAGCTTTGTTACACACTTTTAAAACTGATTCTATGGAGGGTTAACGTGGAACAAAACAAATGCGAATCTCCAAGCCCCAAATAATTTTTAATATCTATGACCACAAACATTACGTTGATTTGATGTGAAACTAACAATCACTTTAAATCAAAATGATTTCATTGATGTTTTACAGTGCAGAAATCACAGACAGATGAAGAGGTCTCGTCTGGAGACAGTACCTGAGGCTGAGCGAGTCATCTGTGAGCACATGAGACAGTGAGTGATCACACATGGAGGAAGGGAAACAGCCTCAGCGCCACTCTTTAAAGCTTGGCCTAAAAGGTCGTTGACTTGGTTGATGTGATCACCCTGACAGGTTCTTTGTTCCTCAGATGCTGTCACAGTTATCCACTCACTGCTTCAGAAACTCTAGTTCTCTCTAATAAGCCAGATTCAGCAGTTATATATCAGCATTTTATTCCGATATCTTTTCTGGTTATGTCCCTCTTTGTTGCCAATTCTCTTAATTTTTCCAGTTGGTCAGACGGATTGGATTGGATCTCTAGGATACTAGAGAATACTGAGCTTCCTAATATGAATGCCAACTAGAGGTCAACCGATATTTGGAAATGTTTAAATATCGACATTGGCCGATACACAGACTACAAACTCTGGCTAATTTACATATCACAATCTGGGCACCTGGCTACTTTACATAAGCACATGACTAATTAGCATAGTATGCAAAACACACATTTAACACAGATCATATGTATATTGATAACACAAGTTATAAACTGAATAATTAGCCAAACCAATGCATCTATCAGTGTTTATATAACACATTTCAACACAAAGCTCACATACCAGTAACGTCTCTGCTAGCACTAAATGCTCACTTGTTAAATTTTTTTATTTAGGTTTTAATAAATATTTATGTATTAAAAAAATGTCCATTTAGTTTCACTAATTTTCTGCATTTCTCACATACTGTAATTACATTAATCATATTGGCCCACTATCGGCCAGATTGATTTCTCAATATTGACATCGGCATCGTCCATTAAAAATCTCATATCGGTTCACCTCTAATCACAACTATTTCAGAAGTCATGAAAACAAAAACATTTACATCCTGATGGTGCAGCTGTTCGAGTCCTGCTTTAGGTTGAAAGCAGCAAATTAACTTTTCCTCTCTGCTTCTTTATAACTTTTCAGCATCCTGTTTACACAGTGTTCCTCTGTACTGTGAGCTATGTCCTTTGGCTCTCAGTGTAATGTACAGTATCAAATAGCTTCTCTTAAAGGAGCAATCATGCAGCACTCCAGGGGATGCTGAGCATAGTAATTGAACATTCACTGGGAAGCCGCTGACGTATGGTATGACACCTCTGGGCTCTGAGTGTGTGCTGAATGCTGCAGTATGCACTGCTTTTACCTGGGTTGTAAATATATAAATGGCTTGAAATCCCTGCGGGAAACACTGGACACACAGAAAGTGAATGACACATGGCTCTCCACCTCCTGTGGACTCAGGAATACAGATGGACTGGGTTCTCTTCGGGTGTAAATAAACTGAATGGAAGGTGCTGGGATAGAAAAAAAAAAAAAAAAAAAATCCTCTCACATTTTAAATGTGTGCGCTCTTTACTTCAAAATGTAATATCACAATTATACTCACCAAAATACAACACAATATGACTCACAATAATACTACTCAAGTACTGTACTCTAGTACAGACACACAAACTAAAATCATTCATTTGTGGAAATTGTTTTTACTCTTCTTTTATTTTATGGTGGTCGTTCTCTAAACTTCACATAACAGACGTCAGTGAAACACACCTACATATTTTCCCAAAACGCGCTACCTGTCCGGTTGTGCTACCAGAGGAGTATTGTAAAAGCGTGACCACACTGTTGCGTAAATAACATGAAGTTGTTTAGGTTGTTTAATAAAAGAACAGGGTATAGACCTGTTCTACAGGATAGGTAACCTTAAATGACTTCTAAATCTGGTGCTATATAGCCACTAAAATAAAATTAAAACCACTTGACCTTCTATGGTGGGCGGTGGGGGACGCCATATAATGGTAGGGAAAAGGGCCATTTTGCATGTTCACATGATGGGTAGGGGTTAGGCAGATGGCAACACTCAAACAAAGATTTTTTTAGGACCACACTTCAAACAAAGGGGTTTGAGAGATTTGTCAGAGTGAGAAATGAGATTGGCTGTAAAAGTATACAAATCAATATGCAAAACAAATGAACACTAACTGGCACTAAAAGCTGTGTAGTTAACTAAACTAAATCGCAGCAGCAGCAAAATCCTCTGAAGTCCAACGGCAGCACCTCGTTATGTACAGAAAGTGATTGAGTTTGAAGTGATATAAGTTTCTGAATAGATTCAGTTCAATTCCATTTATTTATATATTTAGATATTTATTTCTATATTTAAATATATATATTTATGTATATATTTAAACATACAACTGTGTGTTTGTCTGACTTTAAGGTATGAAGGGGCTTTATCATTAAGTGCTTTATAAGTGAGAAGAAGGATTTTAAATTCTATCCTAGATTTTACAGGGAGCCAATGGAGGGAAGCTAATGTAGGAGAAATATGATCTCTCTTACTAATTCCAGTCAGAACTCTGGCTGCAGCATTTTGGAGTTGAGACTGGGACGTTCATCAGTAGGAACCTACAGGCATTTCTGGGGGTTTCCTTTATATGCAAGGCAAATAATATAAAACAGTAAATAAATAATCAAAATATTCTGCCTGTCAGTACTTGAGGACAAAACTACACTAACTATATGGTTAGACAGCATATAAGTCCCTAATGGGAGGCCGTATGGTTTTAATGACAACCTAAATATACATGGAAATGTTTCATCCATACGTTTAATTACTAAATTATCATGTATTTACATGGAAAATACTGTAAACTTTGTGCCGTCATGTTCAAAAAGCATTTAATTAATTGCATTTAATCTGGGGGAACAATAAAAGTAATGTCCTTATCATCAGGACATCCATTCGTTTTAGGCAATTCATTTTGATCTGACCATAAGAGTCTAAACTAGGAGAATTAATAACATAGTGTATGGATTTGATTTCATGCGAATGTGGAAACTCTTTCACAGCGTGCCTTCGTTCAGTGATGGAGGAAACACACCTTCAGTTCACACCACAGCGTGAACATTAACACAACGTTCGACTGCAGGAGACCCAGACACAGTGCTGGGCTGCGGCGTGCATGCTCATAAACTCCCCCGCTGGAATGGCTGCTCATAGGTGGACAGGAGTATTACTCACCACAACGTTATTGCTCACAAATAAAGGCAAAGCATAATAAAAGGGATCCTTTAAAAATTAATGTGAGCCAAGGCAGCGTGGAGGCTAAGCACTGAGGGTGGTGGAGTGTGAGAAGAGTGTGTGTGTGTGTGTGTGTGTGTGTGTGTGTGTGTGTGTGTGTGAGAGTTGAGGGGTTTAAATATGAAGCTTTGTATTAAATTATTCTAGTCATTAAGTTGCATCAGCACGTGTGTGTGTGTGTGTTTCCTGAAACATGTATTTATGAAAGGTTTTATGTTCCTATAGCTTCTAAGCCTTTTCATGTGTGTATATGACTGTTAGAGTGGATATACAGTACATGCACTTATGATTACTTATGATAATGCATGTAAAAGCATATGCTTTGATAAGTCTATATGTAGCATAGATTTATGTGTGTATGCATACAGACATTTATCACAGTCCAACAATATGCAACCCCACCTTTAGGTGCTCATGGTTTGAAACCCACTGGTCAGTTGTAGCTTTCCTGTCTGGAGTTTGGATGTTCTCCAAGTGCTCGGCTGGTTTCGTCCATATTCCAAAGACATGGAGTTTGGTTAACTAGCAGCTCTAAAATTGCCTGAAGGTTTGAATATGTGTAGGAGCAAACTGTCACACAAGTCAGTAATATTTAGAAAAGAAAAGGGAAAGTTATAACTCTCATTATCAAACGCTTTAAAGATTTTTTATGTTTAGTTCTTGGTTTTGCAGACATTCTCAGTTTCAGTTTAAGCTTCAGCTAAAGGGCAAAAATGTCTGAAAGTCTGTGCTTGATGCTCTGCTGGATGCATTTTTAATAAGGCTGCCACATACCCAAAGCTCAAGAACAACTACTTTGGTGAGTGCAATTTCACCATAAATGTCAGAAACAACAGAGCTACACTGACACGTTTCCATCATGTAACAGCGTTTACTGGTATTATGGGATGGTATGGCACACTGTGGACTGCTGAGCCCTGTTTAGTTCCTATTCTCCTTAGCCCAGGTTAAACGCTGTCGCCCATTGGTGTTGGCTCTTGATACTTGATTGTACTTTGTTAGTAGTAATTTATTCAAACTCAAAATCTTCCAATATTGAGATGTGTGATTGCCTTATCATCAAACAGAAATATTTTAACAAAAAATCCAGAATATGAGAGTTTTGACTTTTTGAATAAAATTGTCTTAGGACATTATGACATGTCAGAGGGAACCAGCCCACAACGTCACACATTTTCCTGATTAATGACCACTGACTTTGCAACATAAGCTAATGAATTAAGATATAAGATGCCAATATACTGTATTTATGTTGCTGCTTCTGGACTCCATATTTTTTAACAGTGTTATAAAACTTCAAACTTCTCTCCTGTGTTTAATTTCTTCCTGTAGGCAAAACAAATTGTCTACTTTTATACACCCAGCTCAACATTTTGTGGCCACATTTCATAAAACCGGACTGCCCTCCCTTGCTCTCTCTTCATTTTCTCGTTATCTCCTCTTGTCCATCACTCCATCTCCTCCTCAGTTCATCCATTATTCAACGATTCACCTTTAGCACCTCACCTCTCCTGCTGCTTCGCGCACTAAATCTAGTTTGAGACTTTATTGTCCTTGAAATTAGGTTTGCAGCAAAGCATGCCACACAGTACAGACAATAAACAAAATCTACTGGAACATATGAGACATACATTTAAGTGAACTATAGAGCGTGGGGAACATTGACTGACCTGGGAGTCTGACAGCCTTTACTTTCCCTCTCTTGCAGTTACACTGCTTTTTGATCTACTGTTGTTCGTTCAATTTCATACACGTGAGGGTATCCACATATATGAGATTCATTTTTAAATCAACACAATGAAAAAAATTACTTTTAGCCAATTGTTGTCTAATTTATCACATCAAAACACCAATTTTACTTTTCATGGTAGCTTCATTTGTTGCATCCAACGTCAGTTATACATCATAAAAAGATAACAAGCCATCCAAACCCAAAACCTCTGAAATTGCACTCTGGATACTTACTTGCCTGAAAGCACCACTCGTTTTGGCCTTAAGGAGATTGGACCACCATATCTGCAGTTGACTGGCAGGTAGTTATTCAGTAAGAATATTTCCAACTAACCTCCAAATTAAGTTCAACATTCTGCCAGTAACAAAGTGTGTGAGCAGATAAACAACTTAAATGTCTAAAATTCAAGTACCCATGTAGAGATGTGATCAGGGCTACTTGGCTATAAAAAACATAACCCTGTGCAGTGTTGCTGAAACTTTGATTTCAACACTTCTGTTTTTTCTCCAAAGAAAAGAAAAATAATCACAAACCAGCCTGAGGTTTTTTAAAGTCAGCCTATGTCTTAAGAAAACCTGTTTGTGTTTCCTCTTTTCCTGTCTGAACTGGAACTTGGCCCACACAGAACACCTCTGTCTTGCTTATTTGGAGCTGTAAAGTAATCCAACAGATTTCCTTTCAAATCCAAATGATCAATGTAAAAATGCCACATACAGCCCTGTTAGTATGACTCTAGCTGCACTGTCCCCTTCACTTTCACCCCCTCTGTATTTTTGAGTCTAAAATAAAAAAAAATTCTATGAGATGATAAAGTGCAAATACTCAAATGCAAACCCACACACCTTCACATAATTGCACACACACACCTGATGCAGACCATAAATTGCTGCCTCCATTACAGTTCTGCCAATAGCGTCTTCACGCTGGCTGCATTGTGTCTTTATAGTGCACCTTTGATGCATATGTGGGGTTGGCCTGTGCGGGCGGGGCAAGTGACAGAATGAGGTTGGGAAATGAGCAAGAGGATGCAGAGGAGGAAGAATAAAGACACTGGAGGACATGTACCACGGTGTGCTGAGAGTCTGTGCTGTTCTGCTTCCAAACAACTACAGTACGCACCTTGATGCTCGCTCACTCGTGGATCGGCTCATGTCATGGATTTTCAAGCTACTGTAGCTCGATTACATCTTTTGTGTGTATAGGACATCTGGTGTATTGTTTGGCAGTGAAAGAATAATTGTGGCTTTTGTCCCCTTTTGGGAGTTGGGTCTGTCACAGGCCCGATGACTGTAACAGTAACAGAATTTGGACTCTAATGAAAACATTTCAGGTAGAGTAGGACAATTCCCTATTTTATTAAATTAGCAACAGCATGAAAAGGTCAAATGCAGACAGCCAAGTTGTCCTACAGATTAAGATTAACAAGCAGCAAGTAGCAATGAAAGAATGACATATGCTATAGTACTATAAGTACCAGGAACACATGAGGACTGGACAACAGCTTTTGAGATGAGGTGGATGATCAGGTGAAGGTGCTCGAGGTAGGAAGGTTTATTTTTTTATTTTAGGCTTGCTAAATTATTTCTGGCAATGACATACCTGGGCTCCAGCAGCTGAGGAGGAGGAATCTGGTATTTTCAACAACCATTTTTAACATGATGGAGGAGCATATGTTTTTAAATGAGCATGAAACAAAACACAAATGGATCTAATATCTGCCACTTTTTGTTAAATCTTTGTTAGAGCTTATAATTAATTAGTTTGTGTGTTTAACACAGGGTGTCTAGAAAAACTATCTGCAGCACAGCAGAGGAGATGTGCTAGGAGAAGAAACCAGCACTGGGTGCACTGGGTCAACCAGCTACAGACATAACAGGGACTTTTACACATAAAGAATCCAGTTAATTTTTACAATAAAACATTAAGCTACCGATTAAGCTACGGATACTGGTATCTGTATAGGCCGATCCCCAATGTCCACCACAGATGTATAATAATAACTAGATGCTAAATTAAAACTCTGCGCCTGTTTACTGCTTTGAAAGTTGGAATTAAAACATAAAAATAAAGTGGCTGATCCTCGTGCTTGTGCACTTTTGGGCCCACTGGATACTGGCTCCCTCCTCCGATCATGAATCCTGGCTCACAATACGTCTGAATGGGGATAAAATAAGTCTATTTTGAAAACATTCATTCACCATTCAGGTGCTTTTATTAATCTAAGAACCACCTCTACAGACTTTCAGTTGGAGAAACACCAGCGTTTTTCTCCTGCTTTCCTACCCTGTATGTGAAACACAGCTAGATATAAAATAATGCTGAGGATCAATATATTTTTAACAACTAAAACACAGCCATAAATCTTCGATCCATGTTGTTCATAACAACTTAACTGGAGACTTTGGGCATTTCTCAGTCTGTATGCTTCTCTGTCCTTGTGTTCAGCTAAAGCCCAAGTACGGTTCCAATTCAAAGTCCACATCCAGCCAGGTACGGATCAGAGAACTGGAGTGTTCTTCCTCTACCCGTTTAACTGAGGTTGTTCTGGGAGCAGACTTGTGTGGACTTGAGGAGCCAAAAAATATCACATCATAAATTTCGCACCACTTAGCAACACGGCAGATGAACACACACAAATGTTTCTACCATGTTTCCAAATACATGGTACTTGGAAATTTTAATTTGCAATATGTAAGAAGCTAATAATATAAATAAATCAGCTTTTTTGCTAAAGGGAACTTTTTTCTTTTATGTCTTTCTGCTAATAGCAGATTTTACCTGTGGTTATTTCATGACTTGTTGAAAATCAGCTACTGAAAAATATTTAGTCCCGTCTTTGAGAGTAGTCCTAGTATAGGAGATTGTACTTTGTGTACTCGCTCTTTGTCTCTGTCTGTGGGTTACAGCTCAACAAATAGGTAGTATCATTTAACTACAAAGACACATCAGGACCACAACAAGCTGCTTCGCTTCTGACAGGCTTTATCATCAAAATCCTAAGAAAAAAAAAAGATACAATATTGAACATCCCTACGGCACAGCTCTCATGTGCTATGAGTTGCTTCTGTTGCTCTGCTACAGTACACTTGAGCCGCATGTTAGCAGAACCTTACATTTGGCTTCGCTTGCTTTGTTCTTCTACAGCAAACTGGTCTACAGGATGAGAGCTTAAAGCAGTGCAGCTAACGCAAGTATGAACTGTACATGCTTATTGCTGTGGACAGTGTGTGTCCATCTACATACGTACACATGGTTTTAATCATACATAACAAAGTCCTTACTACCTTTCTCCAAGAGAAATGCCACAATCCAAACGTATTTTAGAAGAATAGAAATTAGTTTATGTGTGTACACCACAGCGTACACACATAAACTACTATATATATTTCATTACAACCAAGAAAATGACATTTTGTAATAAGAAGAGAGGGAGCTCCCTCTAGTTTCACCACTGCTAGAGAGTGCTCTGTTCTCCCTCCAGCCAGCCTCAGAGCTCTAAGCCTGTTGTAATTGATGTTGTACAGTGTGTGTGTGTGTGTGTGTGGATGCTGCAGTACTGTCAATAAAGGTTTGATGGCCAAGCCAGTGACTGCCTCTCTCACTCTCTGCAGCAGCACAGAGGAGATGGATGGTTAAAGAGCCGGCCCCTCAGAGACTTTTATCTCCCTCTCTCTCCTCCTCCATCACTTCATCCTTAATCTTCTGCCATTTTTGCCCCTGTGGTCTTGCTCCATTCCCTCCCTCTTTCCTTCTCTCTCCATCTGTTGCTAGCCATCTCTCTCTTTCTCTCTTCCTTTGCCTTTTTGTGTGAATGAATGTTTCCCGTTTCCCTTCCCTGCAGACAGTCATTTCACGCTATCCTTTAGGACTCTTTATGTCTCCCCTCTCCCTTCCCCTTGAGCTGTTTAAAAACACCACTTTGGCTGTAAGACTGCAGATCTCTCTCTTAGTCTCTCTTATTTGATGCAGCATGTGTTTTGGCATGTTACCTCACTGGCCGGCTTCACTATGTATTCTGTAATCTTTCTTGATGTATAAAATAAGTCAGTTTACTTTTGTGAAGTATTTGGAAATGCCAGTGTGTGATATTCCTTGCACACAACACACTCCTAGCAATCCCTAATCCTTCTCTTTCCTTATCATCACATGGGGACACAGGATCCAGGTGATAACAGTTGAATATTTGTAGGGTGCACATGTCCTGCACACAGCTACTGAAGACAACTGTTCTCTACGGCACCATCCAATGAAATAGATTCAAATGTAAGCAACATTATCCAGACCTACATGATTCATTTGGTTGTACAAACATACAACTCTTCATTCAACCAGAAGTGAGGTCGACTACAATTTCATTAGTACTTTGCTGAGCAAAGCATCAATTAGTGAGCACACTGTGCGCACGTACTGGTCTGTACTCACTGTTGATTTAAAATTAGCATCTAGGCTTTCCCATTATTAGTATCGTGTCATTGGCATCTGCTTGTACACTAGGGGTGCACTGACTGATCACATGGACACCTGAATTTTTTGGCTAATGTTAAACTTGATCATGACTAATGGCCAAAATAAGCAATGGAGGAAAAAACACAAAATCATTTGGTACCTTGTTGTATTCTTCTGTTTCTATCACCTGTTGCAAATACTGTAAAATTTAAGTTATTTAATGGTCAAATTTTTCCATTGCTCTTAACCGAAAAAGGTTTTGAGCACAGAACCACCAGAATATGACACATGCATATTAATACATCTGGGGATTAAGGTTAGTGCTGCAGCTGCTGCTGGCACACATTCACTGTAGGTTTGTTTCCATGTGTTTGCCAACAGATGATTGGATGTTTCCTCACCATAAGAAAAGTGAATAACTAGTATCTTGTTATTGAGTATTGAGTCACTTGCAGTCGGTATGATCAATTTAAGTTCAACACAGCTTGTTCCGCATGTTTTGACAGACAGCATGAAAAGACAATGATGACTAGAGCAGCGAGATTGGGATCGCGATTATTTCATGTGACTGTCTAAAACAAATAAACACCCACTTATGCCACTGCAGCTGTAGACACCAGGACATCAAGAATAGGGGCATAAAAGAAAAAATAACAACAGAAAATCTCGACTAAAACTCGAGTGACAGTGTTCCCAAAGAAGACGTCCCAGTAGACAGAGGCCAAGGGTCTAAAGAAAGAGGAAGTGTCTGAGGAATTTAATAATGTGTAGATATTTTGGCAGGTAAAACCACTAGTCCTTTTTTACTATCTGAAGTAGCACGATGCTTTAGAGCACAAATAATGCAAGACTTTACAGCCTCAGAACCAAGGAAGTGCTGGTGGTCCTGCTAAAACAATTATTGTGACACGTGCAAAAGCAGCAGCTCTGATAATGTCCACAAAGAGACACTGTGAAATGCAGTCTGCTTTATTGTGAAAGACATGATTCAAGTAAGCATGGCACAAAATGTCATATTTAAGCAGCTGAAATAATCTAATGTCATCACATCTCACTAAGCAGTAATAAAGTTAAAAGTAGCTTGATAGAAACAGTCATTTGACTTATATTACAATATATATAAATATTTTTTAAAAAAAATTCTATTTTTTATCTCCCAACTTTAGTTTAGCATACAGTACAAGTCTGCAGTAGTAAGGTTTTTAGCTGTTGGTATATTATAAGTGTATTCTTATACACAAGAAGAAATCCAGGAATTAAAGCCTGAATTACTAATCCAAAGTTTAATAAACATCACCTTGAATGACAGATCAAAAAAAGTAAACATCTTGTTTTAGTTTTTGCCTGCAAGAGACAAATTCAAATGAAACTGAAGATAATTTTACGGTTCTTCTGGTTTTCTGTGTTTTACTACTTATATTGATGCAGTATAATGCAATTATACATTCTTGCACCAAGTCAGACATAAACAGCGAGTAGATTAAGGTTCAAGAGGGAGTTTGAATACTAAACGCAATGATAGTTCATTAAGTAGGGGCTACTTCTGGCTCCCGTTCAGAAATGTAAAGTTGGAGCTAATGAAACCTGATGGTCTCCTGTGTGGTCTAAAACCAGTTCATAATCTGTCCGTAGAGCTGGACTCTCTCAGAACCACAGCTACAGGCTACAGCTCCCATAGATCTGAATGTTTCATTTTGCTCTTAACACCTATAAACTTAGCCCCTCTGCTTCTATCTGTAGCTTTGGGTTAGACACAGACTTCTTACATTATGAGGAAAAAAATTGAAGAAAGCCCCAAAAGCTTGTGTGTTTTGAGTAAGTACCCATTTAAAGAAAATTTTACATTTTTACATAGTGATTCACAGCCAGTTTACAGCTTTTCTCATAACAGATGAAAAAAATCCGTCAATTATTAACAAACTTAAACAAAATGAAAAACTAAAAGGGTTAAAATGTGCCACATAAATAATGAAATTTTATCTCTCAGGCTTTATCTTTTTACATTCAGACAGACTTAGAGATGCAGTTTTCCCCTTATTTGTTTTTTTTTTTGTGCCAACACATTCTTGGCAGTCCTGACTTTAAAGTACTGTCATTCTGAAAAACAATGAGTACTCTTTCAAAAATATAAAGGTTTACTTCACCAGTTTGATCATCATCTTCACGCCCGTAGCTAATCAAGCTACCCTCATCAGCCACAACAATAAAACCACCATAAACCACACTTTGACCAGATTGCTACAAGCTGCACTGAACTATGTTCTGATGCATGACTCATGACCATTTAGGTAGGTACTAACTACTACATACCAGGAACACCACATAAGATCTGTTTTGATTTAATTCAGTTTATTTACTCTTCAACAGAAAAAGTCTGCAGCACAACAAGTCTCAAGGTGGGAGGCCATCTGCCTCTATGAGGTGGGCTGGGGTGAGTGGAAAGTCCATGTTAAAGATCAGCAGTTATTTAAAAGCAAGCAACAGAAAAAACACTGGGCAGGTTTGGCGGGGCCACTAACTGCACACTACAGCTCTGTTGTATTAAAGATGACGTGACCCACTCGTTTATCCATCACAGATTTGTCCTGGTCAGAGTCACTCAGATCCTCTTCTACCAACACATCAGGTTAAAGGACTGACTGTTCTTTTGATGCCTAAAATAATCCCACCCTTTGGCAGGTGCCACTGTAACAAGATAACAACATACTTTATTGATCCCTTAAGCAAATTGTTGTTTAGACAGCTGCACATATAGAAATGCACTACTACACGGTCTCTGGACATCTGGACACCTCAACATGCAGACAGGAGGAACTGGGAATCGAACCACTAACCCTGGGGTTGACAAGCGACTGCTCTACCAACTGATATGCGCTTAATATGTCAGTGGTTTTTTTATTGCTGTGGCTGATGAACATTACTAAATTAAAATAAAAACAAACATGATGTGACCGTTGCAGGTAGTTAGTTAAAAGCTCTTATATCGTGTCTACAAGACGCAGCATGTTAGCAGAGCAGCAGGATCAGTGCACTGTGTGCACACTGTTCACTTAAACCAGAAGTCACTTAAAAAACACAATAATTGTGGAGAAAAAGAAAGAAAATATCGACCACTGAAGCCGAAGGATGGTCACATGGATGCTCCAGAGACCAGATGACGGATCAGTCAGAGGGATGGTGGGCAGGCAAGAGTTGGAGTCAGAGCCACCAATCCACTTCTGCACAGAAACCAAAACACTACAGAGTAGTTTACTAGGGAGGAGAGAGGTGACACCAGGCCAGAACACAGCCTGATTCCACTGTGCATCTTATGGCAGTAGGTGGCCACACTCTTCTCTCTCATGCGATTTGATCCTAAGAAACTAAACCACTGTACTGAGAATATTTGAGAATATTGTTTTCCAAGGAATTCAGTGTAATTGAGTTTGGAGCCGACATCACAGATAAGTAATCTAATCTAGATCTAAGTATCCAGCTAAATCTAAGTTTGGCTCAAGGAAATAAGAAAATCAATCTTGCTGTATTTCTTTCTCTCTTGCTATTTCACTCTGCTCCTATTTTGCAGCCATGTTTTCCCTCCTTTTTCTACCTACACTATCAGTTTTCTTTCAGTGCCTCTTCCTCCTATCTCATCATCTCCATCGCTGTCTGAGAGGCCGAAGCCACTGACTGTGCCTAGCGCTGTTATTACTAGGGGATTTGGCTTTGGTTACCACTTATGAACCAGCAGAGGGAGGAAGAAGGATGAAGAGCAGGAGGAAAACCAAAGGAGGTGACCGAACTAGTTCAGTCTCCAGATGGAAGTTTTCTTGCTGCTTTGATCAGTCATTTGTCTGTGAAGCGATTCATCTACAGTGTGGGTGTGAAAGCAATGTCAGCACTGAGTGATTAATGTTTCAAAATGTTTTCCTAATGTGGTGAGGGACTGAGCTGGTGGGTGATCTTAAAATATGTAGTCAGAATGGAAATAAGGTTTGGCAGATCCCAGAGCAAAACAGCGGCCATTAATAATAAAAGAAGAGCAGAATTATAAAAAGCTTATTGACAGGACACGTAACATTTAAAGTAACAATAATGAGAGGACATCAGCTGTCCTCGTTGTATTATTAATAATGACAGTGACTTATCTCTAGTTGTAATAAGTACAAGAAAGTAAGAACCAGTGTTATGTTAATTACTCCCACACGAAAACGTCATAATTGGCTACTAGTTTTAGTTTGGCCATTAAAGGCCCTATAAATAATTTCAGATGGTCTGAGAACCAGAATAAACTTACTACTACACTACTAACTACACTTTAGCAGCACATTTGCTCCTTGCCACTCCAGCTACCATTAGCTGAAAAGTGACGGTGCCGTTCTACAGCAGCATTGCAGCGACATGACAAGCTGCTTTCAGACACGCACTGGAAACCTGAACGTATCTGGACATTACCAGTGTGAGCTGCATGTGAGAACGTGCCCGGAGGTTCCTCAAACTCTGTCCTGCGAGCCCCCTGGTAAAAAGTCCGGAAAATGTAGCAATGCGATCTTGTGTGAATAAAAATTGTGGAAGGATATCCAAAACTGTTTGACCCAAGTCATACAGTTAAAAGGCAATGCTACCAAATACTAAGGAAATGTATGTAAAATTCTGACTTTGAAGAAAATAATTTAAAAAAATTAGGAAACAGAAATCATTTTGGTAATCCTAACTGAACTAAGACAGGAAAGGTTTAGTCTGATTTAATGTCAGACAGTAAGAAAAAAAAGTTCTGTGTCTTTTTATTCAGTACATCAACTTCTGGTTTTAACTGTTAAGGAAATGGGTCCTCTTTCAAGAAGACCACCAAGTTTCTACAATAGCCCAGAACAGACAAACTACTGGCTCTACAGAGACGAGTCCTCTTCGTAGTGGGGAGGGTTGTGGGTATTAATCTGCAGCCCCACCGCTAAATAGTATTACACAGTGAACCTTTAAAGCAGAGACTATAATTTGAAGTAACATAAAGGATGTTATCTATAAATAGGCATAACCAGCAGTTGTTAACTGTACTTTTCTGTTCTTCCTCAGGTTTTTGTATTTAAGCTTCACAGACATTTTACTGTTTATTTTCATTTTTAAAAAACACATTTCTGTGAAAATAGATTTTATGATTACAGCAATTTTCCCCGTTTATATCCAGTCTGCAACAAAAACAGCTAATGATAAGAGCCATATTATTATACTATGGATTTATATATCGTCTTGTAATTCTTAGTGCTGTTTGCATCTGTCCCACGAAACTGTTTCCTGCTCATCAGGGTTTTGTTTCTGTCCTGAGGGAGGGAGAGTGTGTCTCCATGTCTGCATGCATACAGATGGCGTCCTCTCCCCACAGTAACGCTGCCAATTGGCCCGATCTACTGAATCACTTAACTCCTCTCCAAGGTGCTGTGAACCGGTGTCACCAGCCTGCCTCGGCTGCAAACTACATTAACTAATTAAGCGCCTTCTTCTGCAAGACACATCGCCAATACGTCACCGTACTGCGACCTGTGCAAAGGCGTCACAGCTCATACAGTTGTGTCTGTATGGAGAGGTGCATCAGTAAATACTGCACAGCCATGCTAACAGGTCCAGCGCATGTGGTATGGAGCAGTGTTTATAAATGCTAAAGGATTTTACAGTGAAATTACACTACAGTTAATTTTAATACTAAACATCAAGTGGCAGGGAATAGGAGACACGTTATGACCTATTTCACTTACAATGGTAGCCAACTTTATCCATCAGCTACACTGGGCGACAATCAGATTGACCAGATGGCATGAATGCAGGGCGCTGGTACACAAAATGACTATTCTTATTCATCATGTTTCAAGCAGTCTCTTGCAATTTGTCTATATCACAATGACGATGTAAATTTGATTTATCGGTCTCCACAGGATCTTAACCCTGAGGGGTCAATGGATGCAAATTGCTTAACTAAGACGACGTAGCAGACAGACAGTCTAGTCCCACTTTCAATTTGTGTCAGAAGTGCGGACTTCAAACTCTATACTTCTAGAAAGTAAATAAGTAAAACAGAGTCATCTGTTGATGTATTTTTACGAATATTTTCATAATTAATTACTGCAGAAGGAAGCCATAATAAAACGGGAAAATCTGCCCAGAGCGTCTCTGCGTGCTGATGGTACTAGCAAGCACAGAAAACAACAACAAAAAACAACAAAGGATTTTATGTTTCTTGTGTTTTTGAGGTTCAATTTGTTAATACAGTATGTCATAATTAAAAAATTATTATACAGTCACAGGTGAGGTTGTACTGAAAACAATTTTACATTGACGTGGTAAACAGTTTTTAGGGTGAAATATTTTAAGGTAAAATCTAAAGTATAAAAAAACGGCCAAATGTACCCTAGACCCCAGAGGGCTAATAAAGATTGTCCACTCATCCTCATGTCACAAGCTGAAGCCGTTAGGAGTGTAACAAAATCTTGAGTTAAAATGTGACGATATTTCTTGTTGAGATTAAATGATACACTGGTACTGACTAAAATGTCTTGAACTTGGGGTTCTAAACAAAAATATTCGTAGATAAACATGTTCCTTAATTGAGATAAAGAGAAGTAGTGCACAAGCATTAAAATAATTCTATATATTCGGGAATCATGCATCCCTACACACCATAGATCTGTATTTGTTGGTTGAGCATTTTAAAATTATTCTTGCAAGTTCTTGCTGTGGCACAAGCTAAAAGAGCCACTCTCTTGTTTCTTAGAACTGCTAAACTGTAAAAAAAAAAAAAATCTCAAAAAGGAATGAATCACCAGACACTTAACTTAAAAAGAAAAAGAGAAGTTAACTAGATTTTCTCAGACTTTTCCACATGGGTCATGGCTTCAGCAGCTCCTCCTCCACTGTCATCTCATAGAGTTAGGGTAGCAGGAGGAGGGAGCAGTGACTCTCAGTGGTAAAAGGTGATTTATACAGTGCGTAGGATGCAGATATAGATAGGATCACAAAAGCAAGGGCAGCAGAGGAAGAGAGATGAGGAGAAAGAGGCAAGTGAATACAAAGGGACAAAAATGGTGAACTAGTTAAGTTTGCTGAAGTCAGTTGAAGTCAGATAAACAACAGTAGATGAAGGGAAAAGGAAAAACAAAGAGGCGATGACAAAGAAGAATAAGTGTTGTTAAAGAGACAAGACTGGTAAAAAAAGAGAAATGTAAGCAAGAAGTGAGGATGAATAAAGAAAAAGATAAGGATGAGGGTGGCACAGAGTAGATAAGAGAGAACAAGTCAGGAAAGGAGGAACAATAATCACAGGTGAGGTAAAAGAAGGAGAGATGACAGGAGAGAAGAAAAGAGAGTATACAATGTGAGGTGAAAAGCAAAAGAACA
The DNA here is from genome assembly GCA_900302695.1 of Helostoma temminkii. Classification (NCBI taxonomy): domain Eukaryota; kingdom Metazoa; phylum Chordata; class Actinopteri; order Anabantiformes; family Helostomatidae; genus Helostoma; species Helostoma temminkii. The sequence continues at coordinate 146,212 of OMLM01020104.1, read as the reverse complement.
AATGGTTAAAGTCCAGAAGAACAGAAATAGGAAAGATGACAGAGAGGAGAAAAGCGAAAAATGAAAGAGGCAGGAGCAGCACAAAGGACCTCAGGAGAAAAATACACAGGAGATAAGGACAGATTGGAGGGTTGGAAAGGTCTGTAGAGGACAAGGGAGAGAAATGGACTGAGGAGAAAGAGGAGAAAAGGGCATTAGAAGGGAATGTGGGAGAGGAGAGGGATGGAGAGATGTCATGTGGAGAGCACAAAGTGGACAGATGTTGCTGTCAGACGTATCAGTTACTGAAGTAGAGCTGACAGGATTCGTCAGGGCGTTTTTATCCATGAGCAGAGGACCACAGCAGCCTCAGCGGCGTCTCGTCTGTTTCCCAACAGAGGAAAACATAAAGTCTGACCACTGCATATGTCAACATATGTTAAGTCACAATCCAGTGGTACGGACTACAGCATAAAAAATAAAAGTCAGAACAGCCCCTTAAGCTGCGCAGCAGTGGATGTTCTCCAGAGTTATGAATAAACCCCGTCTGCCGTCATATCTGCTGGTCTGGTGTGAGGCGATGTTAGTTTCTACATGCGGACACCTCAGTGTGTAAACACACTTATAACAAGGCCATTTGTCACATGCAAAAAAGTTCTTTTCAAATTTGTTTTGGGTTTTACCCCATGGTTAAATCACATCTGCAGGAACAACACAACTTCAGCATGTCATTTCTCCTCTGCTCTGTATCAATATATCGCACGTACACGTGCGTCAGAAAATATGTCTGTGTTGTCTGCATGGCCTTGCTTGTACTACTGAAATATATATTTGTATATATTATCATGAAATGTACTGCATTCCCAGATTGGTGCTAATCATCATTGTTGCCACTGTTGAAGTTTAAAGGGGAAATAACTAATTTCAGATTGTTTTCCTTGAACCAAAACAAACTTGAGGCTACAGCCACTTCACTCCTGCCCCTCCCCTCCTGTATACAAGTGACGGTTCCTTTATACAGCAGCACTGCACTGACATAATAAGCTATTTTCAGATAAGCAGTGGAGCCCTGAACATATCAAGACCGGACTGAGCAGCACAAATACAAATATGAGAGTTAGACGTCCAGAGGTTACCCAGACTATATCCTGTGAAGTCCCCAGCACACATTCACCACAGTTTCTCCTCATGGTGCGTGCCTCTCTATAGCAACACAATTTTGCAAATATCTGGACCCAGTTCTCCCAACATGAAGTTTAAATATAAGTGACAAGCCTGAGAGGTTAATGACCATTCCTTCTGAGTTTATACAGATGTCTAAGGCTACGTTCAGATGACAAATACGACATATCAGACTACTATGAGAACTGGCCACGGCCCTAAAGTGACCTGCATTCACGGGGGGACGAAAAAAGAGACTTTGCTATTTTATTTTTTATCTATATATATATTTTATTTACTTTAACTGCAGTGTGAAGAGGATGTGTGTACTTTATCACGTCTGTTTTTAATGAAGCAATGGTCATAATGATAAGCTAAGCTATCTGAAACAGCTAAACCCTAGGTAGCACCCCACTCTGTCTGGTGTGTGGCTGCAGCAGCTTCTCTGTGACAGCTCCACCACTCATCTGTAATGGGAACTCACGCTTGGGCCTGCTGTTTTTTCAACTGTTTGCAAGGTGGCAGGGTTGAGGGGCGCAGCACAAAATAAAAACATAGTGAAATAACAGAAGGTCTGCATGTAAAAGCTGAGACACTTCATAGCTTAAAAAATGTGTAAAATGTTAGTTATTGCAGGTTTACAAGTTTCACTTGACTCAAGTTCATGCACGTTCGCTCTCCTCTCGCAACTCACATGAGCTTTGACTATATGGGAAGGAGTTTGAATTTGAAGTGCAATGTCGTTTTTAAACACGTGGTGTCAGTTTCTTCTCTGGTAAGGTACGACATCGCTGTTTTTCTAAATGAATTGGGAGGTCTGTATCCTAAATGGTTGTAATGGTCAGTTAGGAGTGTTTGTCTCATTACATGTATGTGTGATGTAGATATTATGAATAACAACATGCTTCTATGTCACTTCAGAGTTTACGCTATGGTTGCAGCGTTTCTTCCCATTGATCAGGAAACAATGAAAGAGACAACAGTTGATTCTAATCCTTCTTTTTTTTATATATTTTCACTGTAAGGTACAAACTAATTCAGCTCAACCTGAAAACAAACTTTGATATTAACAATACCAAAGGGACTTAATTGGAAAATTACAAAAGCAGACATCAGGACAGACAAAATCATTAATCTTTGTCTAGTTTATTAAGGATGTTCCTTTTTTCCAGTTGCCAACGATCAATATGAAATGATTTATAACTTTCACCATGGTAACATGAGGGATGATATTGCCGGACTAAGCCTCTGCATTATCGCTGCGAAAGTTCAGAAAACTATTACGAGGACGTGACATTAATTAACTTCCAGAGTCTCTTCTGCAAAGTTGCATTAACACAGCGTAGCGTAAACCCTGTGTTCTCACTTTCCCACAGAGCCTATTAAGACCTCACGCACTCAAGCAAACCCACACACCTCACACATTAGATGTGACAAGTGAACGCCCCAGCAATCAATGGAGCCCTAAACTTTGGATTCAGTGCAGCATACCAAATGAGAAAAATAAATTTTCCCTGTGTGCACGGGCTGGAATGCTGCAGTAAGCTGTTTTAGGACATCGCTCACTCTGACCTATCCACATAGTCCAAAAGCAGATATAAATAACGGGCCAGAGTGCTGGAGAGGACAACTATTGATTACTGAGGGAGGCAGGATGGCACTGAAGCCTGGATTTGCTTGGACATCTAAGTAGGACAGATTTAATGTGAACAGTGAAAATCAACAGCGTCCCTGAATAGAGACTATGCTTACTGCAGATTCACTTCTGCAGCTTTTTCTATAAAAAAGTATCTTATCGTAGATAATATGCATCACAAAATACAGTAATGCACCCAACGTACTTATCTTACTCCAGCCATTGATCAACAAAACCTTCATTTTTTAGCCAAAGTATACGAGTGAGTCTTGGGACTGTTAAAATAAAGTCCTAGGATTTAATAGCATCAACACAACGGTTGTATAAAGTACTCTGACACTGATCTGCAAACAAACATTTGTCTCAGAGCCTGATGAATGTGCTACAGGATGCTATAGTTCTTTCCAGCCAGAGGGTTACGGAGGCAGAACCTGCAATATGCAATATGTTGAACTCCCTTTAAAACAAAGTCAGTGGATTGTTGGGCCAAAGCTCCAGCTGGCTGCCAGGGTGGAGCACAGCTGCAGAGAGATTGTTTAGCCCCAACAAAACTATTTCTGACAGGTTAAATTGTGAGAGGGTTTGTCTGCCTGGCCGCACAAGCATTTATTGAGTGTGGAATGAGTTCTCGCACAAGGTTTGTGTGAGTGTGTGCGTGTGTGTGTGTGTGACCTCTGGTTGTAGATTAAGGTCACAGCCTCTCTGTCAGGCAGCACAACATGAGTAATGTTTTAATGTGAACTTATTAGGCCTTCTGTGCTTTTATGGACAGTCTGTGGCTGGAGATGGAGAGGCTGTTTTTCAGCCGGAATGACTTGACCCTGGGCCTGAACTAGCTTTTCTGGCTGGTCAGTCCCTAATTCCCCAGATGACAAACGCAAAAAGTTTTTTGGAATTGCATTTTATAGTTATTAAAAAAGTAAAACTCCAGTTAGGTCCATAAGTATTTGGGCAATGACAGAGTTTTTATGATTTTGCCTTTATACACCACTGCAATGTTTTTAAATAAAACTAAATGTGATCAAAGTGTAGACTTTCTCAGGATCTCAGGTTACATGCGGGTTCATATGGTATTAAGAATTTAGATAAATAGCTTGGGGAGAGATCACGCAGAGCTTAAAAAGTCAGCAATAAAATTAATTTTAAAAAAAAAAATCAATTCTAAAACATACTGGGAGCCAGTGCAAAGAAGTAACATAGGTCTAATATGATCACTTCTCCATGTTCTGGTTACGAGTCTTGCAGCTGAGTTTGAGTAGATTAATGGATTTTTGACTAAAGCAAGTAAAAAGGCTGTTACAATACTCGAGATATGAGGGATTAAAGGCGTAAAATAACCTGTGTTTTTAAAAGAATAAATTGAGCGTATTTTAGATATCTTTCAGGTAAAATAAACATGTCTGCACAAGCTTCTCAAAACTTGGACGTCAAACCAGACGCCTGAAGCTGTTTCAACAGTTGTTGGGAGCCAATGACAACAATATCTGTTTTGCCAGATTTGAGTTGTAAAACAGTTTTGCATCCAACTTTGACTTCACCTAGACAAGCATGTAAAGAATTCAGTTTGCTACAGTCTGAGAGTTTAACGGGCAGGTACAGCTGGATGTCATCAGCGTAGAAATTGAAAGAAACACAATGTTTACGAATAATGTTATAATAAAGTAATAATATGGTTTCAAGAGACCATGCATATAAAATTTGCTTAAAATAGACTGCTTAATATAGACATGCCCCACCCGGGGGGTGGGGCATGTCTATATTAAGCAGAGTATGTTTCAGGGTTCAAAAGTATTTAGACAATTAACTGTCAAGACGTTTATGTCAAATCCAAGGAGATCTCAATGCAAGTGAGGCATCGTTAGGATGAAAACCAACATTAATCTATAAGAGAGGTAGCAAAAACCTTAGGTGTAGCTAAATCAACAGTTTGGTACATTCTTAAAAAGAAAGAAAAGAACTGGTGAGCACAACAACATAGAAAGGCCTGGAAGACAACTAACATGGATGATCACAGAATAATTTCCACGTTGAAGAAAAATTCCTTCAACATCTAAAGTCAACAAAACTCTGGAGAAGGTATCACTAAGTATCACTGTTAAAATCTACAATAAAGAGACACCTTCATAGATATAAATTCAGAGGGTTTA
>OMLM01020104.1:111811-138161 GCA_900302695.1 Helostoma temminkii | reverse complement strand
GAATTGCAGCTGCTAAGGGAGTATCACAAAATTCACGGATCGGATCATTTCTCAGTTCAGGGCAAATCAAGGAAAAGCCCTTTTAAATTCAACTCACATTTTTTATAGAGCACATTTAAAAGCAACCAGAGCAGACCAAAGTGCTTTACATGTAAATACAAACAAACAAACAAACAAACAAACAATGTATATATATATAAATAATGAAACAAAACTAGAAAACACGTGGTGGGATAACAAGTATAAAATACTACAATATACAGGTCCATTCAGTACATTTATGAGGAGTAAAGAAACCCAACACATCTCATCAGTTTTACATTATGTTCCACAACTACAACAACAGCTATAGTCTCAACAATGACTGTCACTGTATAACTGAGTCAACGCACTAACAAAAATACAGTTATTCATTTTAAATCGTGTTTCTGTTTTCACTTTGCACTTATTCAACTACAGACTGAGGTTAAACTGCAGTACTGGACAGTACAGCAGCAAATGCACTGCCAGACATTTTATTTTCTTCCTTCATTGGATCTTTCTGTAACCAGTGGCACAGCGCAGTCCAATACAGTACTCATGTACTACAGGTCTGCCTAAATAAAATTTTGAGAGTCTTGCACTTGAGCATTACTGTTTTAAGTTACTATTACTCGGCTACATTCTTTAGTTGGTTAGTTTCAGATTTTTTTTATACAAAATTTAACTAATAAATGCTGGATTCATTTTGCAGAGAAAGCAGTAGTTAGAGAATATATGGTTAAAAAATCACAGTTTACCAAATGACTTAACCTACAAGCAGATGTGGTCCAACTAAACCTTTTTCATTTTTCAACTTTCTTGCAGCAACACTGCTGCGGTCTCTGTGCTTAACTACGCTAAAAAAGCAAACACAAATGGTGAAACTCACCGTACTGAGCTGTGGGGTAGGAAGAGTGGAGATTATTGTCACACAGAACCACAGTGGGGATGTGCAACTGCTCCACTGGGCCGATCATCACGACATAGACTTAAAAATATGTAGTTTGTATTTTTTCACTGTCAATGTATAAATAATTAGATCAACGTAAAGGTTTCGATAACTAATATTTGACTAATATACTAATATAAGTAAAAATGGAACCAGATGTGTTGTGGCGCAGCCATGTAGCCATGTAGACGTGGCAGTGCTGCTGTACGACGGACCCATCGCTACAGCTAACAGTTAACGGCCGTGGAGTCAGTTGTGGCTTAAGTCTTTGCTTTGCTGTGAAGAAAAACATTTGATATTAGTTACTGCCCCTCTAAACAGCAACAGCAGCACTAAAACATTTTACTTTATGGTGGTTAATTCATGGTTCACATACACACCAAATAGTGTTTGACTGAGCTGTAGATGAACCCCTCTAGTTTTTATAAAAGTGGATTTTACTGAAATGGTCTTGCTGACAAACTCTGTTCACATGATGTTATGTTTTATTAAAAACTCTCTCTGCTCGTGACCTCGGGTTTTCAGGGGAAAAAAACTGAACTTAGAATCTAACCAGTGGAGATAAATGCAAAAACAGCTCCCCTTTGTTCTCTTCTGTTTTCCCCTGTTCGAAGCTGCCCTCCCCTCCAGCCTCACAAGCATGTGGGGCAGCTCAGCCAGCAAACTGCACTCGTAGTCTGGGCCAAACAGGAGCCTTGTGCCTGCATTGCAGAGGCTGTTCGGACACATTGATTTGTAGCTATTGAGACAACACTGATACGTTACTGAGAGTACAGACGTCAGCAGTCGCCTTCTGGTTTTTAAATGGGACTCACAGAGACAAAGAGAAGCACGAGGTGAGTATTTCTCAGACTGGGATACCGTCACTGTGCTGTCGTCTTTGCCATTTTGCATCCAGAATACTAACGCAGCCTGTGCATCACATCCGTTATCACAACACAATTCTTCGTGACATTTGAGAAATGACTCTGCGAAAAAAAGAGCTCTCAGTGTGAACTGTAACCAGGCGATAGCTGAGGGGAAAAATATATATGTTTTGGGGTAGCATTATTATTTATCAAAGCTTCTGTTTTTGTGTCTCACTGTAAACAGAACAAGGACGAAGCGAACTGATTGCAGCTTATGATTGGATGTAGGAGCTGCGCGAGGCTAGCGAATGCAATCAGCGGTAAAAGCTTTATTTTCAAGGTAATGAACCCTCCTCGGGGTATGTGTGATTTATGCTCCCTATTCAAACTACTCTGAATCACCCAGAACTGCCTCTGATTCAGTGCTGACCTTAAAATACCTTTCTGCTCCTCCTCCTACCAACACAAAGACAATCTTTAACTGCACTTGTAGCCTCCAGTTGGACTTTTTATTATGAGACACTAAATATTTTGGACACTCTTAAAAGGACATCCTGTGTCACATCTGTGTCTTTAACAATGATCCAGTTTCTTTTAGCAGCTGAGAAAAAACCAGGACAAAAATATGTTAATAATATAATCATTGTTTCAAAGGAGTCTCGTCATTTTTCTGTCTTTGACTGTTTGCCAGTGCAGCGCCTTAAACCGTGAAGCTCAATTACAAAGTGTCAACAATCCCTCTCTCATGTCACCACTATGAGGAGAAGAAAACACCTTTCCCCATATTTCCCATCTACAAACTCACTCAGCTGAAGGGAAAATAAGAATGTAGTAATCTGTATTGTGCCACGTGAGGACTGCAAAGATTTAAACATAATACCCATAGATACTGATTTGGTGAAAGATGAGACGCAGGTGCTGGTTCCAGTTGATCAGCTTGATATGACATTCTTCCTGCAACATGAATCATATCACACAGAAAGGACTGATGCAGTCCAGGTGTTTTGTAACCCAGCACATCTTATCTGTGAGGTGACAACTGAGACACTGTGCTGAGCAGCAGCCCCGTTCGCTCAAGCACAGAATTATTGGTTCCTTCAGCCCAGAGCAAGACATCAGCTGTTTTTAAATCAGCAGAACATTTGTTGTAGACATGCCTAATGTCCTAGTGAATGTTTTAAAAGTAAGGTATTACATTCGGTTTATATGTCACGTATGGTTTATAGTCAGTGTTTCCCCTAGGTTTACATTTTTGGGTGGGGGTTCGGAGTCGGGGGTCTGACGCCGACAAATTTTAGTAATCATTACATTGTCAGGCGAAAGTATTATGTGAGTCTTCTGGGGTTACTTCACTTTAGGGTTAGAGACAGATCATGTTTGTGTTTACATTTTTATGCAGAAGTTGTGTGTGAAGTGATGCGTTACATTTATTACTAATACCCAGCCGACAATCCTTCTCTGACTCTAACCCAGTGCTCAGAGTGTCTGAACGCAACCATTAAAACCTTCATAAAGTTGGAGTCATATTTGCATGTAGAACTGCAAGATAGGATATTTTAGCGGAAGAGGAAAAGGGATGTTGTAGATCGGGTAATCTGGCAGACAAATTTACATTGCTTGTGAACATTTAATTAATATGTTAACCATCAATTGCAGTTGCAATTACGTTTCTTATAAAAACTTAATCGTGATTGCAGTTTAGTTGTATAGGAACATAATTTTTAGGAGAAAGGCACGTCTGTTTAAGTTTCTGGTGGACCTTGTGGGGACTATCAATGACGATCCTAAATTGATGCTGATGTTTTTGTAGGGAAGGTTTGGTTGGAAAGACCAGGAGTTGAGTTGGAGATGTCTCTCATCCAAGCAGAAATATCAGAAAGACAGGCAAAAATACATGATGGGAAGTGGAGTCAGCGGAGGACAGAAAGAGTTGTGTGTTGTCAGCACTGAAATAGTGGGAGAAGCTGTGTGAGCGGATGACAGAACCTAGGGAAGTGTGGATTGAGAAGAGGACCAAGGACAGAGCTTGTGGTACACCTATGACAACTCAGCATACTCTGATTTGGATAAGGTTCACAAATGGACCTCATCCAGCTGAGAGCTGTGCCAGTTACCCAGTTCGGAAAGTGCAAACAAAAGGATCTGGTGGTCGACAGTGTCAAAGGCTGCAGACAGAAAGAGTAAGATTGAAACCAATGACTTTGCAGCCTGAAAGTCAGGACGGTTGTTACAGCGAAACGACTACACTCCACGCAGGTTATGAAATGACTGGAGGAAGATCATTGGACAAACATGTTTACATTTCCCAGCATGCCGTCCTGCTTGCAACTTTTCAGAAGAAACAATTAAATAAATAAGTGCTGGGGAATTAATACTTATACTTTAATAAGCTTTATTTAATTTAGCATACATAAAATACAAACTATGAACTTTTGTACATAAGACGGGATGGGTATTTATACAACTGTTACAATTCGACCATAACGCCATATTGTAAAAATAAAAAATCTAATGGAGAGTTTGAATTATGATAAAATATTTTTTGTGTTTGGATATTACATATTGTGATCCTCTCAGGTTAGCTGCCACTGCTCCACTCAAAGCTGCACTAGTTTAAGTACTTGTGCACAATCTGACTCTCAGTATTATTATTATTATTATTATTATAAGTATTATTATGCCTGTGAAGGAAAATTGGATACAGTTATAGGCCAGTAACAGACTTTTCATCGACAACTGTGGACAAACTGCCCAGTATGCAGCAGGACTTAGCTACAGTAGGTTGTTCCTGAAGGACGGTGCTGTTCCAACTGGGCATAGTTTGGGCCACAAATTAAACAGTACGGCACCTTAATCAAAGAAGTGAAGAACCAGAAGGCTCAGAAGACCTTAAACATACAACATTTCAATTCTAGAAGAAAAAAAAACAAACCTATAAACAGTAAGTAAAGCATAATATGGCCACTTCAACTCCATATGGCTCACTACAATGCAAAGAGCAGCATCGCTAAAGTTTTGCATCTTTAACTGTTTTGCCACAGATCAAATCACCATCCTCAGAGAGGACTAGCATCTAACTGGAGCCGTGAAGACTCCATAGCCAGAGATGACAAACTGGAAGATACGGTAATAAAGAGATTTATTGTACAGTGAGAATGTGCACAAAACTGGAGCCAGGAGGGACACAGGTCAGCGGAGAGAGCAGCTTCTGGTACGTATCTACAGAGGACAGTGTCGGTTAGAGGAGACCGAGAAACCAGGTGAGTAAATTTAACTAAAGTATTCACAAGGTGTAGAGGAAAAACCAGGTGGAATCAATCAGCCGGAGCTCGCCGGTAAGACATGAGGTGGGGGAAGCGGAGTGGTGAGCTGGTGATATGGAGAAGAGACTGAGACAGGTATGAGGTGAGGGAGGGAGATGCGTTTCTTGAAATGGTCTCCTCCACAGGTGAGTGGATGAGAAAAGGCTGGTACACGCTGAAACACAACAACCAACACAGACAGTGAGTACTAATCCAATGGCAGGTGAGTTGTAGCAGGGAGAGAACAGAGGTCCGCAGTTCCTGGTGTCGGGGATTTGGAGATGAAGGTATCCAGTCCGAAGTTCACAGGGCGAGTCAGAGCCAGCCCAAAGTCGTTCATCCAAAAATCAGAGACAAGAGCGTCAGTCCAGAATCTCAAGGTTGGTCAGAGCCGGTCCAGAGTCAGGTTACAGGGCAGGTCGGGCAGGAACAGAGTCAGGTACTGTGAGTATCTTGGAGAGTCAGAGGATAACTCACAGTATCAGGGTCAGCGTAGAAGGCAGAGTCCAGAAACAGGCAGTGGGTCGTCATCACCAGGTGGTCAATTAGCTTAGCCACTAGACAGTAGGCAACAAGGTAGTTGAAAGACTATCAGACGGGGACTGAGCCTGGCAAACCTGCTTATAAAGGGAGAAACACAGGTGAATGAGATAGAGATGATTGCTGAGAGCAAATACCAGAAGGGAGGGGGAGCAGGAAATGACCAAATATGGAAAATTAGGGGCAGACAGGCAAGGAGAACCAGAGACCATGACAAAGTGTCCAGCATGTTAATCCAGGAAATGGTTACCTCCAGACTTGACACTGGCTCGAAAGACTTTGCAGGGCTGTGCTCAGAGCTGCGCTCGCAGGTCAACCAGACCTCTGTCAGCGGGTAATGGAAGGGGAAAAAATGAAAACGCAGTAAAAGTCAGTCGCCAATTACTAGATTCTGACTCAGAGCTGAGCCATTAATCAAAACTCAGAGCTCTGTCAAGGCTCTGCATCACAATTGACTGCAACATGCTGCACCATGGAAAGACAGATTCAGTTTAGACAGATGGATGGATAGATAGATGTTTGTTAGAGAGAGAGAAATCCGGAGAAACTGGGAGTCATACAGCTGATGAGCCGCTGTGACAGATTCAGGGAAGCTGTCCTTTTCCTCCTAATTAATGTCAGATCTCCAGCTCAGCTCCACCTGCGGCCGCTGGCAGCCGAAGCGCCTGCAAAAACACCAGCCGATGTAGGTCAAACCCTCCATTTGGCGCACTTCCTTCCACTGACAGTATTTTCCACACCGTTCCTGTGTGCCAATTAGTCTCTTAGTTAGTATGTTTGAAGCTTCGTACTGCGGCTCACAGAGAAAAGACATAGTGTGCCGCTTTGGTTGACTCCCTGATCTACTGGCAAAATGTCAGGGAGTCTGTGGGCAAACAGTGAAACTCTGTGGTAGCACCATCATACTGTATATGTGCAGCTGTCCAAACAACAATTTCCTCTTGACAGAGTATGTCCAAAATTGTCACATTTATGCACCGGATCTTTCAGTAAACTTTGAATTATGGTTGAGCTGTCATCTGGTCCCAGCAGGTGAGTGTCTTCCCAGACGAATGGCTTTGACCTTTGGACCCTTACACCATGTGGTCACAGGAAAACTGAAAATTACTTCTTCATGTTGCACTAACTTGTGCATAGCATCTAAAACGTCATAAAAATAAGCTTAATGTTAATTCCTGAATAAGTGATAACATCAACAACAACGCAACCACAGCTGCAGCGTTGTGTGTGGTTGCAGTCCCTTTGCTCATTTACTTACCTATCGATCTACACTCCTCAGGACTCCCTCCCCTGCTCTCATAAAGTACCACTGAGGCAAGATTAAGGTTTTTATTGTTACCAGGCAGGTATAGGAGCTCCTGCAGCACCCTCTCCCAAAGTCAGAACCTGGACACAGTGTCCTGACCTATTAGGATTCTGCACCTGCTGGTGAAATATATCAGAATGTTAATTATATAGCCCTGAATAGTCAAGGGTAATTAAGCATTTGGTAAGGTGAGGCGCTCCATCGAGTAAATTACAAGGGCAAGTTTAAGAAGCTGGACGTCTTTGCGTGCTCTCTCTCTCATTCTTTCTCTCCTTATCTCATTTTCTGAAACATTGGCTGATCTTACGTGCTCGGGTTGCTCTGTCCTGCTGGCTGGGGTAATTAAAGCCACCAAATTATACTTTCAGCTGATATTCTGATCATGAGAAAGGCAGTTGAGATGCCCAGTGGCTTCCCCCCATATTAAACTGGCTGCTATGGTCTGGAAATGTCTTACTGAATTCAGTGGAGACACTTTAACGGCACACAGCATTCTGGGGTTTTGAGACTCTCTAAGAAGCATATTCCAATAAAGACCAAGCTGCAGAAAGTTTCATTTCATCATTCATTTTTTAAATTAACACAAAAGTAGTTCAGCCCCACAGTCCTTACTGTGAAACCAAACACTGTGTGGTGCATGTGATTTTAAAGAAAATCAAAATACAGTGAATCATTATTGCACATAAACAAGAGTGTATAAAGAAACTACTGACTGTGACTATTTACAGGATGAATAGAGTTGAGACTAAAAGTAAAACTTAAAACATGGTTAACTGAAAATAACATATCCTCCATTTTAATTTTTGTTTCCTGGCATTCATTAGCACAACAGCTGTAATGTTGTTCATGATCCATCCACTACTGCTTTTCATGCAAGAGCTGCAACAATTGACAAAATGTGCTACTTTCATTTGCAGTGTCCCAAACATGGCGCTATGAAATGGGAACACTGTGTATACAGAGTACTGTGCAAAAGTCTAACTCTGCCATTAGGTTTGTTTTTTGGCAATTCCAAATAGTGTCCACTAGAAAATATAGGAAGAATGTACACACTATTAAAAAAACTAACAAAAAAATCAAAATAAATATCAAATAAAGTGACATTTTTCAACAGATTAACGTGTAAAAACAGTGGAAACACTCATTCACATTCAGTCACCACTGCAGCAGTGGTCTAATAAACCAGTTCTGTGATGAAAAATTATTTGGTTGTAGTTTGTGCTGCTGTACTGAACTGTACTGCTTTATATAAAGATGTTTGTCTTATATAGGGTTATTAAAAAGATATAATCTAGGTGAACTAAATCATTGAAATATCCATCAACAGAATAAAAAATATTTGAACAGTATCTTTATTTAATTTAGTATCTTTATTTTATAAATTAGCATATTGTTGCATTAACACCTCTTTAAAACAGATTCAACAAAAACTGAACATTATCATCTTGAGGAAAGAACAATTTGTTACAGGATTATTATATTGTTATATATATTGTATATTATATATTGTAAACATCTTTTTTAATGGTGTAATGGTCTTCCTGACAATGGTTCATCACAATAACAACATAAACTGAGGAAACAAAAACATCTAGTTATATTCTGTACAAGCCAAATTTCCCAGTCAAACAAAAACATTTATTTCTTTATTCTGACATGAATAAACGTTTCTTTAACCACACGCAAATACAATTTCCTACTTTAGACTGAAGGAGTCAATCAGGAGGTTGGAGCTAAATTCTAGTTGCATTTATTCTGAAAAGGCATCAGAGGAAGCACTTGGGTTCTTCTGTCAGCTGTAGGAGGCTATGAGGTTGGACCTCTATTCTGAGTTGACCCAGTCCACATTGTTACTGTTTCACAGACCTCTTCCAAAAATTCCTGCCAGAGGAAGCTAATAGGAGGTTGTAGCTCAGTTCTGATATGACACACTCATTTTCAGGCTGATCTACAACTTTTGTTTTATAAACTTGTCACAAAAATTAACAGTCAGACCTGCAGAGGCACATGGTGTCCTATTTGTGGCTGTAGGATACCAACTGGAGGTCGGACAGCAATGAGACCCAGCCTAAGATGCTCCTCATGAAAGTGTACCAAATCATCAGAAAATTGTCTTTATTGATGATTGTAATGAAACTGTTGAAAAGACTCAACCAAAAAAATAAATGCATCTTACTGATGTACTAAATGTTTGTACTTCTTCCCCAGTTATAATTATTAAGCCTTTTTAAATATAAACCTATTCAAGGTGAGGCTGAGACTCACACAGGGGAATCACAAACTCACACACAGCTTTTTCATCTTTTGATTGTACCAATAAAAACCAGCCAGTCAAGTTTGATTTTTATTCAAGACGTCTGACATGAGAAATCACTGTGCTAGGCTGTTAGTGGATTTTATTCCACAGCTTTTGGAGCCTGCAGAGAAACCGTCCTCGGTCAGCAGCTGCTAACCCTCCTGAAAGAAAAATTGAGCCCCGGGATGATCTAAATGATTCAGCGACTTTCCAACCTGACAAGAATATGATTGTTTTATGGGAAACTTTGAACAATGGAAATGACTTCTGGGGTCATGAAAATGTTAAGATTATTCATGAATTTTTGCACAAAATATTCCCAGCATTTAAATCATTTGTGAACGTGTAGCTTATATTTTCATTCTCCTTTTGTTTCATCCAGTATCAAGAACAAAGTTTAGTCTGAATGACGGCTCTCTGGATGCTGTTAGGGGATTTTACTCTTGTTCAGACCAACATCTGGATTGCAGAGGTTATGTAACTGGTGGTGGAGAAGAGATACATCAATTGGATAAGACTCTGTTGGTCCCTGAGGGCCAAGCAGGTGCTTGCTACAGCAGAAATAACAAGACTGAGGCTGTGGGGAAAAAGAGACAAATGGTGTAATAGACCGAAATAAATTATATTATTACAAAAAGCAATCAAATATAATCTAAAGTATAATTTTGTTGCAATGAAATAAAGGTAGAGTCTGAAACAGCTGATGGAGACAATAAAGTTTAGCCTTTTGTTTCTTGGTTGTTACCCAGAGTCCCCTTGAATGTTATTTTTCCATCTGGATAACTGACTGAAACGGCCCAGTGTTTATGTGGAAAATCAAATTACTGACTTCCCTTGGAAGCACTAACACTGTTCAGAAAGGCCTAAAGGCTGGTAATAAACCTGAGGCAACATAAATATGAACTGTTCCTTGCAACAGACAACAACTTGAGTCAGTCCAACCAAAAACTGATTCAAATACAGTAAATAACATCTTCCAATTTTAAATTTCTGTGTATGGGTAAAACTGAATCTTCTCCTTTTAATGCAAAAGGGGGGCAGAGGAGAATGATGGCTCACACAAACGAGAGGACGTCTGGGAAGATGAACTCCTTCAACATGCGTGAGGCAAAACAGGTTACACAAGCAAGGCAAAGAACATCCGACCTGCAGGGAAACAATGAACAATGGCAAGGCGACAAAATCTGCATTATCACGATGACTGATGGAGTTAATTAAAGCATCAACTGCTTAGCTTGGGGGGTAATTCAAGTTCATAAATAAATAGCTTCTCTGGCCCTAATGAGCCTGTTTGTTGCAGATTCATTTCTGTTTTTTATCACCATCCAACAAAGAAAAGTCTGGAACCATACCGCAGAGACAGACTCCCATGTTTTAATGTGTTGTTTGTGTCTCCAGCAGTCGGCCGTGGGGCATTTCTCATTTCCGTCTCCGACACTTAAATGAATAAAGGAGGTTTGTGTGAAAGCTGCCCCTTCAGACGAGGAGAGGGAGTCGGCTGTAATCAAACAGCATGAATGTGGGTTTGCAGCAGGAGAATATCAGCAATCAGCTCAAAGGCAGACGAGTCGTCCAACCTCGACCAGAACATAATCAGGCTGGAAATCCTGAAATGTCTGCTCTTGTGAGAATCAAATGTCTTTACAAGGGTTTAAACTCATCCTTTTCATTGCTATTATTAAACAGGAGAGTTGTGCAGCTATTTGTGTTTTTAAAGCTCATATCACACATCATCTTAAAATTCTCTGTGAAAACTATCTGTGAGTATTAAGACATTTCTGTCTCTGCTGCCTTGATTTTAACCACTTTTACTTTGTCACTCATTGATACAGTAGGCTGCCAAACTTCTACCAGTCCATTCCAAATTATTGGCTTTTCACTTTGTCTTAATTGCAGCAAAATGATAATACCATGTTATGGCAAGAATAGTTTGCTTTAACTGTAAAATAGTCCATATTAATAATAAGTTTTAAAGTGACTTGTTTTATTTTTTTCACTTTTTTGGCCACTGGGAGACGGAAGGTGGTACAAAACTGTGCTGTTGCTATTAATCACATTAGATTAGATTAGAGAGTGACAACACATGGAGTCCTCAAATAGTTTCAAACACTGGGTGATAGAAGCAGCCGCGCTGTTGATTCGCAGCTAACATGTTAAAATCCATATACTAAATATTACGTATGAATACAATGTGTTTTTGACTTTACAGCAAAATATTTTGTGTTATATTATTTTAGCTTGTTACCATCCAGCAAATTAACAGACTAAATGATGATAGTTAACTGTGTAACATATATGAAAACAGATTGAATGGCTTGATGAATTCATATAATTTAATTTATACTGATCCAGTTCTGTTGAAAATTATAATGGAAATGCTTCATTCTAGACAATCTATTATTTTTTACCATATATAGAATCTAAAGGTGCTAAATTCTGCCTTTCTCAAAACAGAAAAATGTATCTTACTAACTGAAACCTACTTGAATTTTCTCAGCGTATAATTTCCCATATATATCGCCATATAGACCTCTTATGGCCACCGTCATGATTATGTCACAGTGTTAGGTGGAGGCAAAAGAGAGGAAAACTGGAGGCAAACATCACATCCAGAAAAAAACACCTTGTCATGTTGCTGGTTACCAGAACTGAAGGAGAAATGGTTCTAACTGGAAGTGGAACAAAATGAAAGAATTAGACTGAGTCATCAAAATGCTTGTTTTTATCGCACACTTCATATGAAGTGAGGTTAAATATTGTCTCTGTGCGTGGATATGGTGTGGTGGAGGTTTTCCTGGGGATAGATGAAAGGGCAGCATGATAAAAGGAGACAGGTTATGTCTAAGACCTCCACCTCTGTTGAATGATGGGGTTTTTATAACCTTTCTCTGAAACCACTCGTCTTCTCTTTCCAAAATACGTACAACACTGTCCTCAAAGAAGTGACCTTTGTCAGGTACACGTCTGATTTTGGTTCTGAGGTGTGGCTCCTTCTGTGCTGGACCATCCTCTTGTGTAGTGGCTGTTTAATTAAGGAATAACCAGGTTATTCCATTGGCCCTGCGCCTCAGATTGTTTTATTGTCCTTTTACTGGGAAAGGACAGTACCTTAGTGAAGGTCCATTTGCGGTGTCCACAGGCTGTGAGAGCTTCCTTCAGATGCGTGTCTTTCTTCTTCTCGGCTGCTGTGGGGGTGGAGATGTTTTCTGCTCTATGATTAAGAGTTCTGATGACTTCTAGTTTGTGTTGTAGTAGGTGTTGGGTGTCAAACAGCAGGTTCTGGCCAGTGTGGGTGGGTTTCCTATAAATTTCTATTTCTAATCTGCCATCTGCTCCTACGATAACTACACAGTCCAGGGAAAACATCTGTTGTCTCTGGAGTCTTCTGTGGTGAACCTGATGTTGTTGTCCACCGTGTCTATGTGGTCTGTGAAGGTCTGTAGCTCTTAAATCTTGATCTTCACCTACCCACAGAAAAAAATCTAGTTGCCACAACTCAACTTCCAGACACAGTTGTCTTTGTTTTTATTACTACCTGTATGTATAGAGCCATTACTCATTAAACTGTGCCATCCAACAACAGTGAGATGACGTCTTCAGTAGGTGATGTAGTTACAGGCATCTGATGTCTGACCACAGCAGGTCATCACTGATGTGTATGTAAGGGTCAGGAAATCAGGTCCCACTGATTAATGTTACTTTTTCAAATAACCTGGAGAGGGAGTGACTGTACATATTCAAATAAAATTGTATTGTTAAAATACAAGACAACACTCTCTAGTCCGTGTTAGTGAAGCTGTTCTGGGGCTTATTTTGCCAGCAGCTATGCCCCAACCACCAAAACGTGTGTTTACTAACTGCAAGGGAGTCTATAGCAGTAGCTGTGGTTCAGTTGGTTGGGTGAAAGTTTGATTCTCTGCTGCTCCTGTCAGCAATTTAAAGCACTTTCTGTTAAAACACATCATACATCTCAGTTCTTACTCGCTTTGCATGTGAAAACAGTTCTTCTGTTTTGTTTTTCCAGGTCCAGGAATAATTTATCTTAGACTGATCTTAGCTGTTGCTCCATAATTCTGCTTTAGCAAAAAGCGTTTAGAATTCAGTGCACCCAACATAACAATGCGATTAACTTGTCAAGGCGAAAGATTGTGAGTGTCACAGTTAGGTCATTGAGAGAAAAACATTGCCATGGACTGAGGTGATCAAGCTGAAACTGTCACCACCAAATTAAAGAAACAATAATGATGCTATAACCAGGCAATATAATTAAATGTATTAATGTAATATTCCTGTAAGCAAATAAATTGCAAAGCATACAAGGTATATGGCTATTTTTGTAATGTGACTGTATATCTCTCTGTAGTCAATGTCTTCCACAGCCTAAAGGGGACACGTCAGCCATCACATGTCGAACCCTCAGCAGCGAAGTGCCACAGTGTGGATCATAAATAAAATATATACATATCCATACTGCACAGTTTCTCCCTCAGGGATCAGTAGAGTTCAGAGCATTGCTGCTTCTTCAGTGCTTATTCTCACACCAACCGCTCCTCAGTCATCCCTGGTAATTGTGGGGTAACATTTGTTGCTGTGGACCGACCTCTGCAGCATGTTGTGCTGCCTGTAATTCAGAAAATTTATCTTAATTTTGTAAATCAGAAAAATAAACATTGCATAACAAATTTAAGGATCAAGTTGAATTCTGCTTTACCAAAGTATGCAGTACTCACCCGTCTAAAAATAATTCCCTATGGAGTCCAGTAAAAACCAATTTACCCGCCTGATGAATTCTCAGAGGTCTGTGCAAAGGGTGGACAGGCAGCATTTATCTCCCACTGGGGACCACTATGAAAGCACGATGAATTACGTCTTTCCGCATGAATTAGTAAGCACTGTAATCTATATGGAGGACATTAGCACAGAGACCCAGGGTTCTTCTCCTCACCGTGCTAAATCTCCAGGCAGCATAAGTCAGCATCAATCGGTTCATTTATTCATGAAGGGGCCTGTGGTCTAATGTGGACTCCTGGAGGAGGCTTATCAACAGCAGTGTTCTGGTCGCCGTGTAGATAGCCCGTAAACCGACAAGCAACGACTCAGCATCTGTCAAGAGACCAGCGTGAGCAACACAAATGCTCACGACTTACAGTGCATAGTCGCATGTAGCTGGATTAGCAGTTTGTGGAGAGCTAAAGTATTATTTTTCTGATTTAATGAATTCAGAAAATTGAAAAATTGAATTCTGCTTCCTGTGGAAAAGTCCTTTATGATGTTTACCCATCCAACCACTTTGTCTTTATCTTTACATGGTTGTTTGGCTAAATATACTGTTGTATTTCCAGCTTGTCGTTGGTTATCGTTGTAGTCGACTGACATCCCGATGTGTCTCCTACGTGTAAGTGGACGCCACAGGACTTGACATAGCATCATTACCACGTGATCTGGGAATGATAACAGTCACACAAGCAGCAAACAAAAACATGTCACATAAAGCTGCAGTTGACAAAGAAAGAATTCTTACCTGATCCCAACATCATCAGTAAATCAACACTTCATTTAAACATGTGGGTAAATTTAAAAACCTACACATCTTCTTTTTAAATTCATAGTTATAGCCTGGATGTCCTGTAGTTTTTCTAAATTCTATATGGACCCCAAAACCTTAAAGATATGTTTTCTAATTACATAGTTGCACTGTCTAGCACTACTGTGAAGAATCATGGACTTATCTTTAACCAGGATATCCCCTTTAACTCATATTGTACAGAAATCTCTAGAAACGCCTTCTTCCACTCTATGAATATCACTTAAATTAAGAGCATCCTGTCTTAAAGTGATGCTAAAACATGCATGTTACTTCTAGACTGGACTACTCTAATTCCCTATTAACTGGATGTCTCAGTAACTCCTCAGAAAATTCTAGTTAACCCACATTTCCGCAGGTTTCCCCAACCTCAGAGTAGTATGTTTCCAGTATTCAGTTACTGGTCCGACCAACCTGCCCAGTGTTTTGTCCGCTGCAGTTGTCCTTCCAGGTGTTTCCACTCACCCCAACCAGTCAAGGCAGATGGCCACCCACACTGAGCCTGATGTTCCTGTTGGGAAAGGAGTTTTCCTCTCCACTGTCACCTATGTATACAGACTATATATGTGTATTTGTATTGTTTTATTCTGTTACGCCTTAAACCTTACACTGTTAAGTTCTTTGAGATGAAATTTATTTATTTTTTCTTTGCAAAAATGGACAACTTGTTAAAAGCAAAAAGCAGTGGAAACATACTGAATAAATCATGTTATACATAAAGCATTTTGTTAAGCTTTTTATTATGGACATACATTGATGTTGAATCAATGTTTAGACTGTAAAAGATTTTTTTTGACCTCAGCAAAAAAATAAAATCAATTCACCTCTGATTACCAAATCATTGATCAGAGAGAGAGAGAGAGAGTGTTGTGTGTTAAACAAAACTAAAATCCAGTCCCAAGAGAAGCAAAGAGTAATTTCTATGGCAAAAAGTCAGATGGTGAAGTGGGAGGACAGGAAATGACATGATAAGAAAAAGATCAGAGCTCATTGGAGTTGAAGGAGATATAAGAGGATGAAAGTGAAGCATTTTATGAAGACATTTCTGTTTTTGGTGGCTGATCAGGTTTGAATCCAGCAGAGAGGCAATGCAATTTCAGTGGCACTTAGTGACAGGACAGAGTCTGTGGGTGAGTTTGGCAGGAGCTTTCCAAACCAACCCTGTCATACATATTCACACAGTCAGAGCAGATCCGACTGGAGATGAGCTGAGAGTCCTGTAATGACCAGAGTCATTAACAACAGCATCAGTGCAACAGATTCTCCATCTACATTAGCACCTGTCCTCAGGCAGAGTCATCTTGTTTCCATCCAGATTTATTGTAATTCCTAACACATTTCATGTTCTAGCAACAAGGTACGTTTGACATTAGGGACACGTAGCTGAGAAGGGTGAGCGTAAACAGCAGCAGGCACATCGGCCACATATGATTGATGAGAAGCATATAGCAGCTGTTGCTATGTCACCTTACACAGCATCACACAAGTAGGAGTGGCAAGTTTACAAGGTGACCAATGAGATCACTTGGCCTAATCTAAAGGAAAAAACTGCAGCACGTATAAAAGTGGAAATGTACTCGTAAAAACAGTCCCAGGACATCGCTTCTGCAGAGGACGCGAGGACAATACTCTCATAAAAACTAAACAGTAAAAATATAAAAATGAAGTCCTGGAAGAGAAAAGGCATGAGTGAGCAAAAGGAAGCAGAAGGAAGTGGACGGAGAGGAGGAGAAGGGAGCGATGTGAAACTATTTAGTTGTTTACCCTTCACAGTAATGAGTGAATCACTCCATTAGGATGCTGGTGAAGTCATACACTCAGTGCGCTCCTTTAAATACACAAACACTATGTCATTAAGAGCAAGGGATTCCCGGACAGAACTAAATGACAGGATTTATAATCAGTTTCTAACGCTGGGGACAAGAACAGCACTTTTCTGCAGCACAGCAGGAGGAAGGACTGGATTCTGATGTCAAACGATACCACAGTTTCATTGTGCTCCTATGTGCAATGACAATAAAGTCTATTCTGCACTGATCCATACATAATACCAAATACTGCAATTTATTTTTGGTAAAGTTGTTGGAAAAGTTAGAAACAATAATAAACATTTGAGTACTAAAGTACTTTTATTATTGTTTTTGTTTTAGCAAATGAAAATATCAGAAAATAATGTAATACATAGTTTTTTCTGCCTGTTCTGAACAGAATGGTAACTTAGCATGCTGAAGTTCTCAAGGGACACACATAAAAAAATATATTTTTAATGTATTTTCAGATACGACAGTGTCATGAGTAGGTTAGGGACCCAGTAAGCAGTTGGACAGGATGAGTGAGTTTATTAAGATTTATTATAATGACAGAAGTGAAGATGATGTAACAGGTGGTTGTGTGGGCTGGAAGCACAGGAATAGCCACTGGAACCAGAAACAGAGCGGACAAGGGAAGGCAGGGATCAGGGACAGACGAGGGATGACACGAAGCAAGAACCGAAGAGTTACAAGCCGGTACCAAGAGCTAGCGGGTGAAGTCCAGAACCGGAACCAGGAGCAGTGATAAATATATACAAATATAGATATATATATATATCTATATTTGTATTGTTTTATTCTGAAACCCTACACTGTAAAGTGCGTTGACATGACTTTTGTTTTTATACTTGCAAAGATGGAAAACTTGTTAAAAGCAAAATTCAACAACAAGCAGTGGAAACATACTGAATAAATCATGTTATACATAAAGCATTTGTTAAGCTTTTTTTATGGACACACATTGATGTTGAATCAATATTGAGTCTGTAAAAGTTTTTTTTGACCTCAGCAAAGAAATTAAATCAGTTTACCTCTGATGACCAAATCATTGATCATTGATCAGTTTAATAGTGTTTACTCACCTGAAAATACCAATCGTTTCTTAGTTTATCTTTTGTATCTAGATAGATAATTTGCTAATTAAAGTATATGTGGAATAACAGTAATATTCTCACTGAAGCCTTGGCCTATAGTTATACTGCACATACTAAATAGGTTAGCTAAATCCAATCCAGTTTATTCTAGCTGTCTACAGTAATCTCATCAGTGGACATGTTACTAGTTCATGTGGTCGACACCTCACAGTCACTGTAGGTTCCCTTGTACTTGGAACAGAGTTGTGCGGTAAACGGGTGCTCACAGTGTTGGATTCTGCAGTCCCACCACTAAGGTGCTAAGGTTTGTTCAGTGGCTAGGTTTAATCTATCTCAGTTGAATTCACATACACTGCTCAAAAAAAGAACATTAATGTGCATGTTTCTGCTCAAACTGTCAGAAACAAACTCAATGAGTGTGGTATGAGGGCCTGACGTCCACAAGTGGGGCCTGTACTCACAGCCCAACACGGTGCAGGCCTAATGGCATTTGCCAGAGAACACCAGGTTTGGCAGTTTCACCATTGGTGCCCTGTGCGCTTCACAGATGAGAGCAGGTTCACACTGATCACAAGTGACAGACTCTGGAGAAGCAGTGGAGAACGTTCTGCTGCTTGCAACATCCTCCAGCATCCAGACCGGTTTGGTGGTGGCTCAGTTATGGTCTTGGGAGGCATTTCCTTGTTAAGGCCGCACAGACCTCTATGTGCTAGCCAGAGGTGCCCTGACTGCCTTTAGGTACCGGGATGAGATCCTCAGACCCATTGTAAGACCATATGCTGGTGCAGTGGCCCTGGGTTCCTTCTGATGCATGACAGTGCTAGGCCTCATGTGGTTGGAGTGTATCAGCAGTTTCTGCATGATGAAGGCATTGATGCTATGGACTGGCCTGCCCGTTCCCCAGACCTGAATCCAATCCAGCACCTCTGGGACATCATGTCTTGTTCCATCCACTGACGCCACGTCGCACCACAGACTCTCATCGAGTTCTAGGATGTGTTGTTTAAGTGTTTCCTTTATTTTTTGAGCAGTGTACATAGCACCAAATCACAACAAAGGTCAACAAAGCACTTTATAATGTAAGGTTTAAGACCTTCTAGAATATACCAACTATATAGAATTTTATCGATGACTCTGGAATTTAAGTGTGACAAATATGCAAACAAAAAAAACCAAAACAAAACAAAAAAAAACCACAAACATTTCTAAGCAAGAAATATCTCAGGGACAATAAATAAATAAAATAAAAATCACCACATACCTGCAATGTCAATAATTCTTCCTGGTTTTTGCTTTCAGCCTACAGCCAGATGCTGATGTGTGGAAGAAGATGGTTGTCTACAAATATTTGCCTGAATGACTTTGTGCTCCGAGGCCATTTGGAACGTGCTCCCATGTTTGGAAAGTAATGGCAGCGGAGCTAATGGGCGTATTGATTGCTTTCCAATCGAGGAGCCAGCAGCCTCACAAATTAGATGTTTTCAGCAGCTCTATTTATCATCCAAGAGGCATTCATTGTCAGGATGGAGAAGTTTGAACCAGCTTGGTTCAATTTAATTCAATTGCAGATGCTGTGAAGGCCTGGCAGTAAACTGTAGATAGATTTAGGTTTTTGACGCCCTATTTACCACATGGGAGACATTTTATCTTGCAATTCAATCATTCATTTAAAGGTCATGTGCAAACTGGAATTGTTTTATTAGTTGTTTTTATTACATCTCTGCAGCCTTACATTTTTCTAGATGATTATAATGCAGCTTAGATCATAGTTTTACTAGCTTCATGATTCAACATGTAGTGGAAAAACTGAATAGTCTTCAAAAAGACAGGTGTGGACAGAAGGAAAACCTCTTTTAAAAGCAGCCTTAATGGATTATCCAGACTGAGAAGTCACGTTGAGTCATAGATCGAGCTGTGTCACTGAAAATCTCTCAAGATTAATGTCTTAATTATATACCAACTAATTTTTACATGAAATCTGGTAATTAGTTTGATGAATTCTGAATAAAGCACATGAAGCGACTCCTTCACTGTGTCAGTTTCTGATGATTAACCTGAAAGTGGCTTTGTTTCGCAGCCTCACACAGTCAATCATTCTGTAATTTGGGGAACAGGTACGTGTATCTCATCACGCAGAGCAGCCACTAGGCTAATCGATGAATCAGCTGCTTATATATTTTGTCCTTTCACTCCTTTTCCTGATACTCTCCTTAAAAATGTATGTTCTGAGTTATATTCTGTATGTCTGGGTCATGTTTGCACAACCTGATTTTCTTGATGAAGCCAAACACAATTTTACACCCTACATTTCTAATCCTGTTGATTTCTGCATGCCTCCCTAATATGATGTCCTCAGCTCAGCATCGTGATACATTAGTAATGAGCTGAGTGCATGTGAGGAGGGAGATAAAGGACCAGTTATTGACGGTGTAATGTCCCATGTGATTTTTAGTGTTACGGAGTGAACCCAGCGGCAACACAAGACCACAAGACCAACGTCAGAGCACCGCAAACATACTGTGCTTACAATCACTGACTCTTAGAAGCGCTACGTCCGTATGTGGGCCAATCTGTGTGACAAAATAAACACAGCTTCAAAAAACAACACACAGCCAAACATGACAGCTGACTGAGATTTGTGTTTGAGTCTGGAGAAAAGAAATAGGGTGGACGTCAAACATTAGCATTTGATTTTCTAAGCGCATGGAAGTACATGGAAGTGTGCTTTGGAAGATGAGGAGTGTTTGATTTCTGACATGAGAAGCAACGGTTTGACAAGCCAGGGACTCCCCAGGGAAACGTTGCCTTCAGCTGCTGCTTCTCACTGTGAATCAGTGAGTCAGACGGTGTGCAGACACAATACGACGGCTTCGCCTGCCAGAAACACGAAAGACACAGACCACAACTTTCATTGTTTTTTTCCCTCCTTTTACTTTGAAGGCTGCAGACAGGATCAGTGGGTAGCAACAACTCTGCATTCATCACCCAGATCATACTGTTTCTTTATAAGTGCAGCACGTATGAAATCCAAAGTGCACTGTGCTTCCATCCATCTACTACAACTACATTTAAAAAGCATGTGGAACAAAGTGCTAAACGATGAATAAACATAAAATACACTGACACACGTCAGCATAAAAATTTGAACACAAACCTGATCTGTACCATGACCCTAACCAAACCATTTTTCATGCCTTAGAAATCTGGTCTCGAACTCGGGTCTGCAGATTACCAGTCTTACACATTATACACCTGCCATCCAAAAAAAAAAAAGCACAAGGTAACATCACGCAATTATTGTGTACAGTTGCACAGCAAAAGCATCAGGACTCCACAGACGGGAGAGAGGTATAATACAGAAACATATAATACACTAAATAATTTAGTCTAAGATGCTCCAACACTAAACAATGTATAGCAGAGAATCAGCAGAGGTAGTTGAAAAACAAAATATGGTCACAATTCAACATAAAATCACAATATGCAAATCAGCCTGTTATCACATTCCTGAAAACAACCTCTGCAGAGCCAATAAACTATATTTGTGAGGCAGAAACTGTTGACACCCAGTGTGCTGCAGGCTGATGAAGAGCAGCCTCAGGATGTGGTGAAACATGAAACATGTAGTGCAGAATTTAATTCATTAAAACATTGTTTTGTTAAAGCTTTAAAGATAAAATCATTAACAAATGCAAAGTAGTTTTCTCTCCACTGTGCCACGTCACTAAATATGGGTCAATGTGAAAAAATGTATCGTCATTTAAATATAACATTTAAAAGAAGTCCACACACTAGCTTCTCAATAAAAGTCTCCTTTTAAATAAATATGATTTGTGCTTTTAGGACTGAAAAATTGTTTTTGAAGATCTTTGATACTAAACTAATCTTGCAGTGCAGAGAATTACAGACTCACATCAAGCTGCATATAAAGCTGCTCTCAGCATCAAACAGCACATCCAGTCTCAACCGAGCTTTCAGAGAGTTGCAAGCTGGAGGATAATACAAGACAGTGATATAAAACCCTGAATGCTTGGTGGGCACAAAGAAGAAACCATCATCTAAGAGGAAATATTGATTAATAAACAGCTTATGTGTCCCTAACCTGCCTGTTTATGTTTCTGTTCATTTCCATGTGTTTCTCTAAACACTATAAACACAATCTCTTCTCTCTCAAAGTCAAAGCCAGGCTCTTACTTTGAAAGTGTATTTATCCTAATTTCCTCTGCAGCTGTGCAGCACAGCCCAGTGATGTAAGTGGACATGAGGCTGTGATTAATGGTGGGAGTAATGGTTTAGTCAGTGCAGCATATGAGCACAGCTACCAGCTCGGCTCTGGACTGTGATTGAAGTCGACAGTAGAGTCACGTCCATGACCCCTCTGACACCGTGTTCCTACCTCTCCACACACACACACACACACACACCCACACACACCCACACACACACACACACACACACACACACACACACGCACACACATGCTATATTCTGGGATTTATCCATAAAGTCAAATGAAAACACATATACTTTGCAAACATCTAAGGAATTGAAACATGAAGTAAGAAACTGACATCTCTGCGACTATAACGGGCAAGAGACAAATACTGTACATGTGGGCTTATTTGCCATGTCACTTTATCCAGTATTTGTTCAACTATCTTACTTCCTGAAGAGATATGACACCCTTGAGCTGACTTTTCTCTTGATGAGGCTTCATTATTTATGGCATGTTTTAGTGATATGATCATCTCCCCCTGAGAAAGCAGATACACAAGCACCGAGCGAGGAAAATTTAAGAGGGCAGCAGTCTTCAAAAGGGTAATTAAATCACTGTGTTGTTTCCAATAGCCAATCAAGGCAGCCATGCAGGTGAAGTTTAAATCACTGCTATTAGGGGAGTTTGTGTAGCAGGGATAATCCGGGGGGCTCACAATTGGGGAAAAACATAGATACATACATAGTACACACAAACAGCAGTGCCTGAAGCAAATCCACTATGAGACATCTGATGCACAGGAGGGGGGCTGTCTGCAGCAAGTGAACAAATCCACCATTCCAACACATCTGTCAACTTTACAGTCAACAGGAGAGAGATGAACAGTCAAACCAGCCGCTCAGTTTGACTGTTGACTCACTGTATGGTTCTGATCCAGCCTGACAGAACGCACTAGAGACATCCAGTGCATCTAGTAGCTACTTTGACTATCCACAACTGACCTCACCTTTCTCTCTGTTTTATCAATGTACACACTCCACCATCCAGACAAACGCTGACGTGACACCTCGACTGGTCTGTTTGCACACAGATTACTTCCCCCATCCACAGCTGCGTGTGCGTGTGAGTACCAGCGAGTGTGAGACAGAGCGAGGAGAACAGAGTAATGAAGTGAAACACTGTGTTGTGAGTGAGCTAATCAAAGTATACTATGCAGGGCCACCTCTCCCTGTGATCCAGACTAGATGACCCAGGGACATAATTAGTCTGAGACTTTCATTCTGATAGCAGCAAATTAACAGACTTCATTAGGCTTTTCTCTTGTCTTCTCCTCTATTCCCGTTGTACCAAGATTGTTTCTAAATCAAAATTACTAAAATCGCTTCTGCTTCTGCTTCAGAATCAGCATGTACAGCTTACCAGTCAGTTGCACTTAACAAAGAAACCTATACCCTACTGAGAGAACACATAAGTATACATATTTAAAAATAAATTCACAAATCTGGAGTGAAATTATTAATGCTTTCTCCAAAGATTCATAATAGATTAGAAGCTTCTGTTAATATGTGCAGACTGGCCTGTGAGGATGGATTTTACCCATACCCATATTCTCAGTGGAGTAGTGCCCTCTAAAGGCACCTTGAAGACTACCACTGGCCTCTAAATACGTGTGTGTGTGTGTGTGTGTGTGTCTCTTCTAAAATGAGTATTTTCTGACTATTTTCTGTCATATCAGGTATGAAGCATTATTATCTCCTTTTCATTTCACTGTGTGACAGCACCAGTCCAATCTGAACAGTTGTTAAGCCCACCCCAACATTTCCCAAATCATTCAATGGATTGATGACAACCAAAATCATTTATCTTTCGAGTCATTTTCCATTTTTCCCCCCTGTGCTGATGCAAACATGTCTGCGCCCAACCCATTCACCACTTCCTCTGCCCTATATACACAAACCTACATGTGTGGATGAAAAATCACCACAGAAAAATAAAGTTGCGAAAGCAAATATGTTTTTAACGAGCCAGCCCATTACTTTGGTGATGTGAGAACATAAAAACACAAATTGGGAATAAATTGAGGTGCTGATGCTTGAAAAACTGAAGTGGAACAGAGAAAGAAAAAATAAATGGAGGAGAAAAGGAAAGTAGAAAAACAAAGGAAGGTTGGGCACAATAGGTGATGTGTGCTTGTGGCAAACGTGACATTTTCAAGAATTTCAGGAAATCCTCACAGATCCAGGTAATCACTCTGTTGCTTAAATTGCTTAAAAACTGCAAACAGTAGCCAATTTCAGTGCAAATTAATACAGTAAGGTAATACAAATAGAATGTTGTTGTATTATGGACAAATGTAAAAATATATATGAAAATATGCTGGACATTTTAGGAAAAAAAAACAGCAACCCATGTGATCAGGCGTTCCTATTCAAAAACAATGAAAAGAGCCTTTAATGATAATGCATTTGATGGGATCTCTCATAATGGCACAAATTTTCTGCAGCCACATGAAAAGTCATTATAGAACTAATGGTGTTCTTCAAAATGTCACAGCAAAAGCATAAAGAGAGTGGGTAAAGAGAAGAAAAGAGGAAAACAAGCAAGACAGAGTGTAAGAGAGACACACAGGAGAGAAAGTCCATTTGATGTGAACAGATTTATACGAGTGGAGAGCAACACTAACTACTAGACAGCATGAGATGGACATCCTGCTGCTTGCCTCAGATACTTTGAGTGGTTCAAAACAAACTATATTTACAGCTTTTGAAGTCACTTTACCAACAAAATCCGTGTCCTACTTTCAGTGATCACCTCACCTACACATTACATTTTTTTACCCAAATTAACCTGAAATAATTATGGCAATTAGATAATTTCACTTAAGACAACTTAAGTATAAATGACAAAGTTCAATAAATATGAGATATTTGACTTCTCCAGCCTCCTTCAGGCAGTTAATTAAAAAAGACCACCTAATGCCCTGGGGTTTTTTTTATATCCTTTCACCAACACCTCGACTCATCGATCTCTTCATAATTCCTCTATGATTGTGTCCACCAACTTCCTCAGCTCTTTTTGCCTCATTGTAATTCGAAAGCCTATCAAGTCGTCTACACAGCAGGCAACAAAGGCTATTACTGTTCTAAAAAATACAGCCCCCTTCCATGAGACCTATTACCCATCAATATATGGATATGTTAAGTGGCTCCAGTTTAAAGGCAGTCCGAGGGTTATTGTAGTGGAGACTGGCAGACTAGAAGCAATAGTTTGAATGATCATGCGTGTTTAATGTGTCACATCAGTCTAAGCTTGACAAGTCACGACGAGGCGTTAACTCTGACCGTGGTCTTTGGCTTCACATGAGCCCACTCTGGAACTGGTGCACTCTTAAAGCATTCAACCACTCATATGAACTTAACCCCTCCTACACACAACTACTGCTTCCATCAAACACAACGTTAATATGCTTGTGCAAACTGACACAACCCACACAAACACGTTTCCTTACCAGGCCATTATAATCATATGGAAATGGGCTGTCTAATTATGCCTTACAGCTTGCCAACAGTCGGAAAGGAGCTTGTCATTTGTTAACTTTCTCTTTAATAGTCTACATTGATCCAGAGAGCCTGACATCCTTAGTGCTATGGCAGAAAACCTAATAAAGGGGACACTTCTGAGCCACATTTTGAGTACACATGGCTACAGTTTTAGCAGTGTATTCATTAAAATTGATTCTGTTAAATATAACTACAGACTGTATTGTTTTACAAGCATAATCATGGTTGTCTGCAACACTGATAAAAAAAGGCCATTTTAATAAGTTACAAACAAAAAATATAATACGATTCTCACTGGGGCCAATGAGAAACAGACCAACACTGATTGTCAGCTTAAGGCATAAGTAGGATTACAATGTTTGCATACAGTAGATCAAACTAATGCAATTTATCTATATTCCTAGTTCATGAAGTCAAGGCAAAAAACACACAAAGCACTTTTCACAACTTCTGCATCACTCATCACAAAAATGCCATAATTTTATCTGGGATTTTGTTTATAATAATTACAGAAATATTACAAAGATATCACAAAAAACAATGAGTATATTAATATATACCATGTGTTCATAGTGTTTATTCCTATTTAAAAACTATCAATTTAAGACAAACTATGTAAGAACCACTTTGCCAACACTTCCAATACACAAACTAAATGAGCCACATATTGTTATGTGAAAAAGGTGGTATCCCCTCTCTGCTTTGTTGGGTAAAAACATCATGAAAATGATAGGGTTGCAGCAGGTATTAGTAAGAGACAACATCAGCCAAACAAAGACATAAGTTTGTTACCATGACATTAATTATTTAACAAATAAATAAA
>OMLM01020104.1:89237-106482 GCA_900302695.1 Helostoma temminkii | reverse complement strand
TACTATGAACAAATTATATTAAATATGTAATACCATGTCAGATAATAACATATTTACATAACTAATGTATTTTATTTATTTACTTTTTCAAAATCAGGCACTGATGACCCAATAAACAAGGACTGACTATAAGAAAAATGCAACAAAAAACGTGTATAGAAAGCGTGCGAGAATGAGCATGTGACCACTTTAATAATGTTTCTAGTACAATTCTTGGAATACAACTGAATATTTGTGCACCACTGCAACTGTGGAGAAGACATGAGCATCATTAATAATTCAGAAGTCACGATAAATCAGATACTTCAGTTGTAGCATTAATTAATTTATTATTCTTGCATTAACACATGCATGAGTTAGCATTCATGATAATTTATGTGCCCTTACAATAAAGTGCTGCCATTTGTTGTTTGTTTGTTTGAGGATTTTATTTCAAAAACAATTAACACTTAACATTTTACTTGATATCTGCTGTCTGGCAAGTGAGAAAAATAAGGCCATAGGTGACATTCACCTCTAGACTAATTAGACTGTTTCCTTTAATTGCGTATAGAGATGCACACCTATCAGGCTGAGGTGTAAGAAACTACACAAATCATTAATTAGTGCAAACACACAACCCACAAGCCCACTCACTCACTGTGAATCTGTGGACAATTACCTGATGTATTTGCACATGAGCTCATTAGATATTACTCAAACTTTGTACTAGGGAGCTGGTAGAATAATGTCCATTCAATAACTATTCCAACTGACTAGAACATTTGCATTCTCATGTCTAGAGATACTAAAGGTTCTAGTAAAAGTTCAAAAACAACTATACAGTGATGAGAATAACTTCAGATGTACTCTACTGTAGCTCTGATATTATGACATTTGGTCATAAAAGAGCCAAGACATATGGCTGAAAGGATTCTTCCTGGTTAGAGTAAAATATACTATTAAGCATTTAGCTGACATTGGAAGCCTAATGTTCTGCAACCAAAGGAAATATTACTCTCAAGAACGTGCTTAAATACCTGGCACTACTAAGGGAAGTAAAAAAGAAATAGGAAAATATAGCCATCTATCAGGAGTTTTAATTTGCTTCAAAATGATAGATCTGCTGTAAAAACACAAATACTATAAAGTAGGACTGAGCCATATTGAATAGTCCACTATATGTTGTACTTTCTCCCCATGACAAGAATTTTTCACATTGTAATATTGATTATATACTATTGTTGCATGAAGACACGTTTGCATGCATCATAACATGGGAGTCTGATTTGTGCCTACAAATTCAATGAGGCCAAGGTTGTATGTTGGAAGGATGTTATGTGACAATGAAATTATTTGGCAACAAATCAGATGTGAATCAAACATCTGGATGCTGTGTCAGAAACCAGTATCAATAACGGGTAAAAAAGGGAATGAAACTTACTAATGTACATTGAAAGTACTGCTGTGAAGTTCCATTTTAAGCATAGTTAAATGTTTTAATTTTGTTGGGAATTTGATTATAGTCTGTATTACCCAGCCCTACTAAAAATCACAAAATGACCAAAGACTGATGAAATGGACAACAAACATCGAAGAGACTGAAAGACAGCCAGTGAGTCTCTCAATACATATCTTTCTCTTCCTATTAAGTTTAAGTTAACATACAGAAATTGTGAGGATAAAAATCATGTGAATTTTCTGGAAATTATATACAGAAAATTCACTTGTGCACTTGTGGAAGACATGGCACCAAGATGCACTATGGGAAAGAAAGCAAGTCGGCAGAGGAAGTGTGATGCTTTGGGCAATGTTTGCTGGGAACCCTTGGGTTCTGCCATACATGTGGATGTTACTTTACTAGCTACCTAGCATTGTTGCAGAACATGTACACCCATTCATGGAAAAGGTATTTCCTGATGGCTATGGCCTCTTTCAGGAGGATAATGTGCCCTGCCACAAAGCAAAAATGGATCAGGAGCACAACAAGTTTGAGGTGTTGACCTAAAGGATCTGCTGCTAACATTTTGGTGCCAGATACCATAGCACACCTTCAGAAGTGAGGAGTCCATGCCTCAATGAGTCATGGCTGTTCTGGCAGCAGAAGAGGACCAACACAGTATTAGGAAGGTGGTCATAATGTTATACCTGATCGATTTTTTCTGTATCTGAATAATTCTGATGGATTAGAAAAGCATTTTACAGATAAAATTAATCAATGCTGCCCTTACCAGGCCTAATAATTAAGGTTTACATGAGCCAACACAATAAATAAATTAACTGATTTTATGTTGTAATCTGAAAGGTTTGAGAAGAACTTTTTAGGAGACAACTAAAGAACAAGCAAACGAAAAAGAGCTGCATAGAGGTAGGAATAAATGTCAACCTTGAGTTGAATGTAACCTTTGAAACATGATGAAACTTTCACAAGTAAGAGCACAATTTATAATGTTCATTCTATGTTGCTTCAATTTACCACCTCTACGATGCAAAATGAGCTGTGAAGTGTACTGTGCTTAATGCTACTCTGCAATTGCTCTATTAGACTAAAGACATAACCTTGCAAACATTACAGAGTGGCATCCTCCCACTGGTTTGTCCCTAATTGA
Organism: Helostoma temminkii; assembly: GCA_900302695.1. Taxonomy (NCBI): domain Eukaryota; kingdom Metazoa; phylum Chordata; class Actinopteri; order Anabantiformes; family Helostomatidae; genus Helostoma; species Helostoma temminkii. The sequence continues at coordinate 103,894 of OMLM01020104.1, read as the reverse complement.
AAAATGCCATTAATTTTTATTGTTTAGGACAAGACGTTTACAGTACATTTGCATCAAAGAGTTATAGATAATGGCCAGAGATTGAGAGAAGAGCACAGAAATCAACTTACATTATGCAGAATGACCTTATTTAATTCTGTCTGCACTGACCTGATGGCGCAAAAGTTAAAAACACACATTTATTGCAACTGAACAGATAAACTGAGGAGCCATAAATGTTATTACTATTATTACCAAATGCAATAATATAAATTCAGGTTGAATATATAGTATTTTAGTATATACAATGTGTAGTATTCTCTTAACCTGCCAATGATGATAAAAAAAAATTTAAAATATAATATATATCAATATTTTAATTCATGTATTTTTATTTACACTTGATTAAGTTAAGGTCTGCCAAAATATGACACAAAGCCAACTGTTCCCAGTTGCCATCCAAACTCAGCAGCATGTGCACCAGGCGGCAGGGAAATCGACAGAAAGAGGCATAATCGTTTCAACAGAGTAAGGAAGTTTCAACGGATATAAATTAATATTTAATGACAAAAACTAACTGAATACAGTTTTATACTGTGTCCTGTTTAATGTTTAAAGCTGATCCAGATGCTGCTGGTCTTAAGTGAGATGAAACATGATGCTACATGGCTGTTTTAATAAGATGACAAGGCCATGTGCATAGATGCATACACAACCTCTGACACAAAACAGCAGTAGAGACTTGGTCCAACAGCAAAACCCACCAGTCAAGCTGCTCCTACAACCTCCACTGGGGCAGGAATAAATAAGGAGGAGAAGAGATGACAGAACGGATTTAAACTATGCGAACGGTTTAAATTTAGTTGAATGTTCCACGCCTTTCTCAACAAAATCTAAACTGCATTACCCATGAGCTGTAACAAACCAGACATTCAGCATACTGTAGGGCAGAAGCTTTGGGTGCTTCCTGATATGATGATTGCTGTGTTTTGTGATTACTGTACAAAATAACACTGTGTTTGATATTGTGCAAACTCTGGGTAATTAGCCTAAAAGAAAAGTAGTTTTGTGCTAGTGGATGCTTCCTTTGCTTACTCAAGAGAATACCTGGTTGACTGTCTATCTACCTTTTTGCCATTAAGATCTGCCTCCATTATTCAACACATTCAGGGTAGGGAGCAAGGGTGCACCAGTGTGTAGGGGGATCTTGTGTACCTTGAGAGGAACAGCATAAAGTTGTGACAGGTAGATAACACCTGGATGAATAATTCAAATTGGCGTAAGCTAGCTGAGTCAGTGACAAGATCAGAAAGAAAATACAAGGTATGTGAATAAATCATCAGAGAAGGGACTAATAGGCCAAGCACAGGAGAGGACAAGACTGATAACACCTCTTGCTACTTCCTGTTCTTGCTTTAATCATTCCTACAGACTTGTACATGAATATTCTCCATGTGGCCGGCCATACTAATGTGTGAGTATATAACTGTATGGTGTCTTACCACCAAGAATAGTAGCTCACCAAAATCCAAAACATCATGACAACCTTAGGGTAACACATGCTGTATGTTAGACACTAAGCACTAGAACTGCTAAAACGGGGGAGACATGCGCGACCTTACATATATAACCTATGGACTGAGTGAGTTATTTTATATTATGTTCACATTAACATATGTTCACACATTCACTGTATTTTACTCCATTGATTGATCACAAGTTGTACTTTTTAGTACATAGTTTTAATATGAGCATATATTGAACTATATTCTCCCACCAGAACAGCAAAATAATGCATCAAGGGTAGTACTGGCCAAGAAACCATTGAAATAAATGAGGTATAAAAGAGAAATTAGCATTCTACTTCATTTAGCATTTATAGGACTTCCCCTATACTTGGAAATTGGACCAAAATTGAACTCTAACAAATAAGTGATAACTTCTGTCATGCGTATATCGCTACCAAATCACTTAAAGTGATAAAATCAGTTTGTTTGCTAACAGTTGCCTAGAGGGGCAACAAACAGTCACACACTTGCTTGGATCTCTGTAATTCTGCAATTGCTCCTCGATGAAGATATAAAGCAATTCCTCACAATAAAAGAGGCTTGTGCAACACAAAATCAGAAAGAAGGTATTGTACAATAAAGCATATGAAAAAGTAGTGAGTCTGACCTGTTCTTTGTGATCCAAAAGTGAGAGCGACTTTAGTGAGTAATTCTGGTTTTGCATATTGGTCGTCATCAGCCAGCACCCAGAAACAGCCCTCCGACATCTCCTGGGGACGAATCTATAAACACATACGTGCAGTTGAGCACATTTTGTTGCCACATGGTTATGTATTTTACAGATTATAGAGTATATAGGAAATGCATATTTTCACCAAAGCTACAAAATACTAATTAAATGAAGGTGCTACAGAAAGCTGGATACTCAGACATAAAAAACAAGACAGATTTGGTGACAGACTGTGAACACAGGCCTGGATGTCCTGCAATTTTCTACTACTGAATTCAGACAAGATAGAGGTTATTCTATTTGGGCCCAAAAACCTTGGAGATGAAATGTCTAATCATATGGTTACTTTAGATAATATAGCACTGGCATCTAGTACTACTGTGAGAAATCTTAGAGCTATCTTTGACCAGTATATCTCCTTTATCTCATATATAAAAGAAATCACTCGAACTGCCTTCTTCCAATTGAGGAATATCTCTAAAATTAGAAGCATCCTGTCTCAAAGGGAAGCTGAAAAACTTTTGTTACTTCTAGACTGGACTAGTGTAATTCCTTACTAATAGGGTGTCCCAGTAACTCCTTTAAAAGCCTCCAGCTTATCCAAAATGCTGCAGCCAGAGTTCTGACTGGAATTAGTAAGAGAGATCATATTTCTCCTACATTAGCTTCCTTCCATTGGCTCCCTGTAAAATCCAGGGTAGAATTTAAAATCCTTCTCCTCACATATAAAGCACTTAACGATCGTGCTCCTTCATACCTTAAAGACCTCATAGTACCATATCATCCCAGCAGAACACTTTGCTCTCAGAGTGCAGGTCTACCTGTGGTTCCCAGAGTTTCCAAATGTAAAATGGGAGGCAGAGCCTTTAACTATCAAGCTCCACTCCTGTGGAACCAGCTCCCAGTTTAGGTTTGGGAAGCGTCTCTACTTTTAAGACCTTTTTGATAAAGCTTATAGTTAGAGCTAGATATCCTCGGCCTTGTACCTTGTTGTGCTCCCGGTCAACAGTTGCTAGCCCATCCTACCTGCCAAGTGTTTTGTTGTTGCTATTATTTTGTGACCTGTTGATCTTTTCTCTCTTTCTTTCCACTTACCCAAACCAGTCAAGGCGGTTGACCGCCCACCCTGAGCCTGGTTCTGCTGGAGGTTTCTCCCTTTCCTGTCCACTGTTGCCTAGTGCTTGCTCAAGAGGGGTTTGCTGGGTTTTCAATATTATTTTAGTTGTATTTTAAGGTAAACCTTACATTGTAAAGTGCCTTGAGATTACTTTTGTTGTAAATTAGCGCTATAAAAAAAAAACAAAACCTAATTTAAAATAAACATAGCCCTACTCATAAGATCATATTAAAAAATCATGTTCAAAAGCATTGACTTTACAGCTTCTGTTGGACTTTGCTATGTACTATAATACTACATACAATTACAACTACAACTGTAGAAAAATAGGATAAATAGGATGTTCCCTTTTAGACATGTTAACACACGATGCAGTCTTTTTGCGAAAAAAAAGAGAAAATAGATATTTCAATTTAAGTTTAATGTTTGAACACTTTCTGATGAACACTTTCTGGGTTGCTATTACTACATCCACAGTAGTATGTTGGAATACCAGCATCCTACTGTGTTTGAAGTCCATCACTACCAAGTTAAATGGTACTAAGCAAACCATTTATTGTCCTCAGGACCAAAGTCAGGTCTGAACTGAAGTCAACTTCTGTGTGACACCAAAGTGACCAAGTGGACCTGTGTCTGTTAGATGGATACATTTTTTGTTTACAGGCCAGCTAGAAGAAAGTGACACACCAATAATAAGTTTGCTATTTCTAGTTTCTTCAGTTGTTCAATGACTAAACGCTGATCATTAAAATCTTTATTCACAGATCTATAAAACAGAGCCACCCAATGTAACTTGGAAGTTTGAGTGTGAGATCTTATTAGTTAAGAAGTTTCATAACAGCTTTGTCCCAAACACTGACAGATGTGGAGGTCTCATACAGATGTGCTATAAGACAGGTTCCCTTTATGTGCAACTAAAAAGTTCATTTATAATTTTCAGCATATGGTTTAGTTTGGCCAACACCTGTACCAGTGTACATGTGACAATAAATTATTAATCAAACCACAAACTAATATCACAACCTAATATCAGGAAACAACATCTGTAGAGTTACAACTGAGGCTGCTTTGACAATAGTCTCTGATCATCTGTTATTTTCAATTATTATTGGCTTGGCACAAAGGTAGGAAGTTGTTGTTGAATTTTTAGAAGAGCATCTGCACTGTGCAAGTGCTGCCAGCGAACATCAGGAACAAAGTTAAGAGCAGAGAAGGGCCACTATAAATACCTGGCCTAAATTTTTAGTTTTATGTTCAGAACATTTTGTTAACTATAATGTAGCACAGTGGGAATACATATCTAACATCTATGCAAAAGTATGTGATTATTCCAGTCATCAGTTAGAAGATCATCTTAATTGTATTGTGATCTAATACACTGGAATAATTTGGCAATAAATCCTACATTTGTGAAATTTTCATTTTAAAATTTTTCTTCAGTGAGGGGTTGAATTTACCCTAGTAGGCTGCATGAAATGAAATTATATATTAGAAACCTTACCTTGGACCAGTTGAGGCGCTTCATAGAAGTCTCAGGCTTGAATTCCTTCTTAGGCCTGAGGCCATAAGGCAGTGCGTGGTGAGGGGGAGAGCCTAGAGCACCCATAAAACCTGGAGGGGGTGGAGGGGGGGCACCAAAAGGAGGAGGCACTCCAGGTGGAGGTGGTGGTGGTGCAGGACAGCCAGGTAAGGGAGGTGGAGGAGGTGGAGGAGGAGGAGCTGGCACCCCAGGCGCTAGAGCAGGGAGTGGAGGCCCCGACGGGAACGCCGAGGAAGACGATGCCTGTCCAATATGGCCAGCAGACAGACTAACAGGTACAGCTCCAAACTGGATAGACAGGTAGAAGAAGAACTATGTAGGAACAGGCAGTACACACAAAACACCAAAGCAAGTTCATTGTATGTGCATTGTCACAGTTGTGGTGGATCTCTCCAGACTGAATAACTATCTCACCAAAAAAGAAGATGATATCCTAACACTTGAAATACTATTGATACTGGTTCTGAATGGTTTTATTTTAACAAATACTGTGTGTGTCACCAAACATGACATACTGTAGCTTAGGGCTCAATGCCATGGAGTTCCAAAGATTTCCAAAACTATTAAGACACATAGACATACTGCTGCACTAGTCGACACTAGTTACTAAAACAAACTCATTCTTGGTTTTGGTCTCTTCTGGGCTTGTGTTCATTATAAAATATAATGCCAGTTTAATATTCATAAGGTTATTTTTCTCTTCTGCAGCTCAGCAAACAAATAAAATAAAGTATTAGTGTGAGGTAACAGTGTGAATGTAATACAAAAACAACTTGTAAATACATCAGATTATATTTTATTTAACCTAAAATCGCAGCTGGGCTTGGATTTAGTATAAAGGCTTATCTAACACAGACAAGATCCAATACTCTTGTCCATGAATTAGTAGTATGAGCTACCTTTATAATGTTAATGGAATTCTTCAACTGAATAACAACAAACAGGCTTCCAAGGACGTCTATCTTAAATTGCCTTTCCACGACATTCATGACACTCAACAGGTCTTTTTTTATCTGTTTGAAGGTCATTTAAGATATTGTCCTTTTTATTCTGTGTTACTGATTGTATTAGTGATTTTTTCTTTTCTCGTCAGAAGGCTTAACTCAGGAAAATATCACTCCATTACAGCAAATTTAGTTTATTATTGGTATGATGTTTATACAATGTCTGAAGCGGTGCTGAAGAAAACACAGACAGCTAACATAATCACAGAATTCACATTTCAAAGGCAAAAAGAAAATACTAAAGCTTGAGAGACCACACCATCTACAGAAAGTGTGTAGCGTAGCGAGCTTTAGTGTCCAACACCACTGTGCTACTGATAACAGAGGCATGTTCTCTCAACCATCTAGAGGCCAAATGCTCATAAACAGTCCATTCGGCCTAGAACACACCCACACTGATTAGTTTTTTCCAAAGCTAAAAATCAAATGTTATAACCAGGCTTACAATGCTTTGTGAATTGTATCATACACAGCAAATGGCTTATTGATCCATGCACCAGCTTTAGATTAAAGACGCACACTAAAGGTCAGCTCTGGGCCCCTTCTCTGCCACTGCCTCAAGAGAAAAGAACGCTTTTGCTGAATTAACAAGTGTGTGTTGGTGAAGGTTAGAGTGACACACACAGCTGGACAAGGACAGCAAGACAAGTGTGTGTGTGTGTACCCAAACCAGTGAAATGTGCCAACGTCATCTAAAGAAAGGTAGTATTTGAGTATTCATTCTGTGTTTGCTCTCTCAAATTGAAAAATTATCGGGAAAATAAAAAGGAAGTTCTTTTTTCCCGTTTATGAGTGTGTAGTTATCTTGCAGTTTCAGGCCGTGGGAGTAACTCTCTAGGGTGCTGATGAGAGGCCCAGTAGTGAAACTGAGGGGGGCTGTCAGAATAAATTGCTTTAAGAACAATTTCCTTTTATAGGATAGAGATCAGAGAATTAGAAATGGCCAACATAGAGGACTGGTCAGTGTTCTCATTAAACTTAGTGTCAGCTAGCCAGTAGAGCAGCCTCCAAACTGAAACCAAACTGCAAGCTCTAGTGGATAAAACCTCCGGCCCATCTCCATATCTCACATCTCGTAATGGAAACTAAGACAAGTAAGTTCCAAGCTAGATTTAGGAGCATTGATGTGTACTCAAATTTAGTGTTTTCTTATACTTTATTCACATCCCCTAAAGAATAAGCATAATTTATAGAAACGCATATTGAAAACAAAGATATACAGGAGATGTACCTGTGACCTGAAGGCCTGCAGCTCTGCTTGGAGTCCAGCGATTTTTTCATCACACTTAACCAGCTGAGCCTGTGCCTCCTGTCTGCTTAGAAACTCCTCGTCGAACTGAAAAGAGAAACACATATGCAAATGATTCACGGGTGAAAACTGAAACCGAATTCATGAAACTAGAAATAAGCAGTTTTTGGTAAAGTTGTTTAAGCCTAATGGTATAATTATTTTAGATAATTAGCATTTATTTTACCTTGATTACATTAATTTACTGATTTAATTTCAACCTCCAAACACCCATTCATTAATAAAAACTTCAGAGTGCCATACACTGCCAATCAGCAAGCTCATTCATCTAATCAGGATCAACAACCTGCTGCTCCCCCGACTTCAAATAATCATAACAGCCAAATTGACCTCATGCAATTCACCAAGTGACACATGATAAACTGCACTGATTTTTGTTTAACTCACGCTGGATGCTGTACGTTCGCAAACATGTCACTGATGTGAACATATAAGCTTGGACATAAATATAGCAGGTCAAGCTACAGCACACATTAACTAGCAGGAAACAAACACACCTTTTATCTACAATGATACTTCACAGGTTTTCTACATTGCTGTTCTCACAATGTTCTAAGACATATATACTAGTATCCAATTATCATATGGCATTTAAGCATTTAAGTTATTTTAAGTTGAGTTATTTTTTATATTATTATTTAAGATGTCATATTCTGTAAGGCTCACTTATAAAAAAAATCTGTTCTGGAAAAGAACATGAGAGCTGTTTAAATCTGTCATTTTCTGCTACATGATGAGTGCAAACATACAGTATCTTTAGCTCTGAAGTTATTGCTTTGATTCTGTGGTATTTTAATAATACAAGCCCCAAGGAATTCTCAGTGTTATATTTGCTTTGCAGTGTTAATATGTTTATTTAAACAGATGCTATTTTATAAAGCAAATTAGAGTGAATGCCAGAATGCTTTGGTGGGTTTTGTTTTGTCCAGGTGGTATAGAGAATATGTGCTGGGATTAAGATCTAAGTTGTTTTTGTCAGTACTTGCCTTCTGTGCCAGTTCTGAAGCTCTTTGTTCATATTCCTCAATTCGAGCTCTATCCACACACACCTCTGAAAATTAAAAAACAAGGAAAATCATTTATGCTTTACTGAGGTATTTGTACGGTTAAGTATATCTGCCACGATTGTGTTACTTGCCTAAGAGGTGGCTGAAGTCAACATCAAGGCGCTTGCGGTAACTGAAGTCAGGATCAGTGCCACTGCGGTGAAGTACAATCTGAGACACACACTCATCAATGATCTTAAAGTACTGGGGCCTGAGGGTCAAGAGAAGTGACAAAAATCAGAGAAAAGAAACAAGCATCTGTTTATTTGGTTCAATTTCATTACTTTAATCTGTTGTGTGTGTATACATGGTGTGAAAGGAACTAAATTATCTGGAGCACAAGTGTAAAGACATATGGGAAATATGCCATATCCCAACAACTTCCACAGTTATCCTTGTGCAACCATTCAGAGCTCACAATAGTAAGTGAATAAATCCAGCTGATACAGAAAATTCATTGTACACCAATTTTACAACCCCATTAAACCCGGAGATACGAAAAAACTATTATATCTTTGGTGAATTCTTACACATTCCCGAACGAAAATTAAAAGCAAAAAACACAACATTCACAAAACAAGAACGATGAGGCTTTGCACAGAACAGAAGAGTGGAAGGATCTGTGTTCTCACTTTTACAGTATCTATAATTAATAATACAGGATCATACAGTGTGTATCTATGTTTACTCATTAAAAAAGTTTTTTTCAGGCTAAGTGTTGCAATGAAATCACTGAATGAAGACAACAATATCAACAATCATGTAAAACATGTTGTCAGTCAAGCCAGAGGTTCTTTCATTACTGTATGTTGTCATCATTAAGAAGAGGGGCAATTATATATATAAGATCACTGCGATCCTCAGTCAGGAAAAACGCAGATGCACCCAGAAGATCACATTCACATATGATGCCTTCAAGTATGTACCAATGGTGAAAATTTATATTATACGAATACAGAATTTCCTGAGGAATATGTGCAAATATATTCTAAAGAAATACTTGAAGCTAATTTATAAAGAGCCTGAAGAGCTACACCATATGGTATGAGAAAGAAGGGAAAAATATGCAATCAATCATGCCATTAAACTACACTTTTCAGTCACACTTTTAAAATAAGATGTATATATAGCATAAAGTAAGTAAGTAAGTTTTTCCCTCTGGATGACAGTCGTCACATGCAAAGAAATGGAGACTTAACAAGATATTGCCAACTTCAACCTCAACACCTATCAAAATGCAAAACAGTGTTACATACATACATACATTATAAGTGTGCTGTTGTGTATCCATCTCTGCACAGGTCAAAGCCCCAAGATTTCCAAATTAAAGTCATAAAGAAGAGAGAACAGTTTGGGATTGTTGTTTTTTGGTTCATACATCGTTTGTTTACATGTGTGCTTGCTTGCCTGTTTCATCTTTTTTGATGGGGATGTAAAAAAGGAAAAACACGAAGAAAGCATTCTACCTCGAGCTTGGTCATGTAATCAAGATTGGACCAAACGGTCACATGACACATGCAGCTGAAAGGCAATAAATAAGGTGTATTTTGCTAAATTTACAAAATACACAGCTTGTATAAATGTTACACAAAGTTATGTTTGGTGATTTATGTGTGTTATAGTGTTGTATATGGTAGTAGTGAAATGAAAAATGAGTTTTGTTACATTACTTCTTATGTTGAGAATGTTGGGGTGTGTGGCGGTAATCACAGTTCGGTATCACAGGGGAATCAGACGTTTGTTTCGTTCTAACAAACTATAACGCCATGGTAGATACTTAGCTTACATATTTGGAGGAGCAGACAGAGGTCAGTATTTATTCAACTTTTCATACAATATGCCCCAAAAAGACATTACATAAGACCTCTAACGCTTGGTTAATAGATTTGGCAGGGCTGCTGGCAAGTAAACTTTCTCCAACCCAATTAAAAACAGCAGAACATCACACTTCCACACAGGTAATGTACTCTGACAGTTTAGCAGTGTGTGTGGAATGGGTTAGAATGGTAGTTAGTGAGTGGTTAGCCAGACATGACAACTTTAGAGCAAACAAACAAAATGGTTTGTTGAGTAATGTGTGTTTTTGTGTCCGCAGCAACTACTCTTATTGGTATTAATGCTTACAAAATAGATGGCACCAGTGCCGGCAATCATAAAGACATCAGTGGTAACAAAGGTTGAAAATGAACCTGGCAGACTAGTGCAAAGTGACACTCTAAGTGTTGTTTTTGGGGGTGGGAGAAGAACTGCAGGTGATGCATTTCATATTCTTCAGATTAGAGCTCCATCTTTTGATCAAGATAAGGTTTAATTCATACCCAGCTGTAAGCAAAGCAACATAAAATAAGCCTTTGAAAAATACCATTATTGGAGAGGAGAAATACTCTGAAGTCATGTATGCTCTAGATGGCAAGGAGATGAAAGAGACGGCATTCTCTTTGTTAGCCAATGTCATTGAGAGGGTTTAGTGCAGAAGGAGTGAGACCCCCACAAACATAAGCGCTTCACCAGTGTTCAAAGGCACTTCTGTGTACATTCGTTAAAGATGGCAGATGTTAGGAATCACTATTATCACAAAGAGGACAGGTCACATTACTTTAAACTTATGACCATGGCCAGAAAGCTCTGATATGTAAAGAAAATAATAAAGGTAATGAATACAGCTTTAAAAAGTATAAAAGGTCACTTTAGATTAACAAAGTTCTGTGTATATGCTTGTGCTGCGGATTTTACCTGATCAAGTAGTCATTGCGTATAAGCATCAGGTGCTGGAGTATAGAGAGAAAATAAGGCTCTGCACTACTGTCCTTCACCATGCTCTGCACAATGCTGAACACATCCACAGCATCAGTGCATAAAGTCAAGGATTCATACGTACACAGAACCGCACAATTTTTACTTGAAAACAATGCTGCTGAAATAAAAAATAAATTAAACATTTTTCCAAAGTACAGTGTACTATCCACATAAAAATGGACACAGAAATAGTCCTTGCAGTAGGCATCTGCCAATGAAAAGGATATTCCAGCTCACTCTTGATGTCTTCCAGCCTGTGAGAGAACTCTATCATGTCTTCTTCTTTATGCTCCTCAAATACCTTTAGCTGGATGTCAAGGGCCTCATTCCTAATGGTTGCAAGTTGCTACAGACGGATTAGGGCAAAAAAGAAATAAAACGTAAAACAAATGTAATGATATGGAGCAAAATAAATCAGAGAAAGTCTTACGATAATATCACCACCAAAAGGGAAGCATCAAGCTCAAGTAAAGACAAGCAGTTCATTCTAAACAATATTATTCATCATAATACAGTATACAGATGTGGGTACCAGATCCTCATTTTAATTTATTTGTTTTCTTGGCAGCTACAGGAGCATTGTTTACAAGATAAACATGTTAGGTAGATGGTATAAAAGCCAGTAGGAAGATTATTAGCCCAGGCAACACTTTATTGGTTTCTAGGTGCTGCACAGGCAGAGTACGTGCAAACTCTCCTCTGTGTTTCATAAATGATTTGCTGGAGCAAATCTACAATATTTCACTGAAGTGGACAACTCATTTAAATATTAATACAAGGTGAGTGTGAATTTATATTGTGTGTGTGTGTGTGTGGTTATGTTGTGCTTACCGGCAATATCTCTTTCAGACCACAGCGCATAAATTCATTTCTGATGTGCAGCCTGAAGTCCAGCTCATCAGGAGACGTTACTAGTGCATTGATGAGCTGCATGCATGCCACCTGCAACATGAAAGGTACACAGAACAAAGGGAGAGAAAGAAGAGTGAGAAAGAGAGAACCAGAGAAAGAGACGACGGACTACTCCTTCCAAAAGTTGATAAAAAAGCGCGCCGACATGCATTCTAAATGAGTTATGTCCCTTGGAAGCAGAGGACCATAACTAATGCATGTCTATTTTCTCCAGCCGCCAACTAGGGGGGGCGATTTTAATATTAATGCAACAACTGCAGACCCATACACACAAAACTAACAGCCAATTTAAGGGCAAACTCGCTCTTTTGGAAGTTGTTTTGCACTCCCCTCTGAGTTTGGTTTACTGCACAGGGACCGCTGCATTCTGTGACAGACAGAAAAATCAATTATTGATCAGTAAAGTAATCCACTCATGTGTGAAAATATGGTATGGCAATGCAAGAGCACAGGAAGACTATTCTGATGTTTTAAGGTTCACCGTCAATAACAGGCTTTTATTTTTTGTCAAGGCACTTAAGCTTAGCAATTACCAGTTTTGAAAGTACCTTTTTAATACGGTAATAATTTTATTTTCAGCATTTCCCCTACTATTATATTTGTGGGGCACTGCGCCCCGCCAACGGCACCCCTCGCCCTGCCTAGAAGGTCAAGTTAATTTATTTAGTTTTATTTTCTATATAGCACCAGATCACAACAACAGTCATTTAAGGTTACCTCTCCTATAGAACAGGTCTATACCTTGTGCTTTTATTGACCAAACTAAATAGCCTGATGTTATTTATCTTATTTACATGACATGTCATTTCTCCTCTGCTCTCTGTTGCACACAGTGGAGTTTGCCCCCGATGCGCGCACACATACATACACATACATACACATACATACACACAAACAAACACACACACACACAGACACACACACACACACACACACACACACACACAGACAAGTGCGTGCACACACAAATGAGCCAACCCAGTCTCCTAAAAATTATGTTCCTATACAACTAAACTGCAACCTTGATTACTTTTTATAACAAACGTAATAGCAATAATAGCTAGGTTTTCTGTCAACATAATGACCATGTGTTCACAATTAACGGAAATGACAAGTCGCAAATACGTTGATACGTAACATATCTATTAAATGTCCACAGACAATTTTTGTCGGCCAAATTATTCGATCTACAAACTCCCCTTTTCTCTTCCGCTAAAATATCCAATCTTTTAGTTCAACATGATATTTGATGATTTTATCCATTCCACCCATATACTTCCCTTACTACTCACATCGCCTACTCCTTCCTGACCCCTACATTTCAATTGTAGGTACCGCTAACTAAAACAAGTTCTGCTGATAATATAATGAGGGAAAAATATATAATCTATTAATGAAGTCAGAATTAGCCATTACATGGGAAAACTAATGTTGTAATGACTGTGCATGCATTTGTGTAGGAATTGTATAAATAAGCTATGAAAAATGCAGACAACAAACCTGAATCATAAATTATATTATTGTGACGCAAACTGATGCAGTCGGTTTCAAAAACATCCTGTACTGTATACAATGTCTTGAGTGTATCAGTAGCAAGATGTTAAAACTAATAGGGATGAGCATTTCAACCTAAATTTGCTGGAAAGTAATAAATAAATATGAATTTTCACTGAAAGCCTTGATGTGTATACTTTAGATTAATCTGCGATTGTGTTTTTGCTTTTTTTACAAGCAAAATAAAGGTGCTTGAATATTGTCATTGCAGTTTTTACTGAAAAAAATAAGAAAATAAAAATCACAAAAAATGAAATGGTGAAAATGTCAACTGCTCACAGTCATTCTACATGTCATTCCAGAGAAACTTAACGGAAACAAGGTGTCAGTGGTTATTTGTGCTCTTACTTGTAATTGTACTGAGCGGTCTCTTAGTCCTTGAACAATGGGGCTGAACCTCTCAGTGGCTCGCCATTCTCCTGCTGTGGTGATGGCTTCCAGGACTTTCTCCAAACTAAATGAGAACATCAAATGTGAGAAAACAACTGGGGATGGGGATGAAGATATACATCAATTTAAAAGGGACTTTGACTTAGATCCCTCCCATTCTACTGCTTCCAAGGTTACTATTTATGTCATAATATATTATATTAAGAACAACAAAAGACTTGAGACCATTATTCACATTTAAAACTGCCAATTACTTTTAAAGTAAAACAAATAAGACATTGTAGTTATTAACTGGACTAATTTAAATTTAAACTCAGGCATAATTTGCTTTTGCGAATTAAAAAATTTAAAATACATCATCTTTCAACATCAGAAAATCTTTAAGCCATAGATATATTGAAACAATGCAAGAAGCAAAAACGTACATGTTCTCTTCACCCACAATGCAGATGGCAGAAAGTAGCTTCACCACGTCTGTCATCATGGCTGACTGGGTGGGATCAATGGCTCTTGCCAATAAAGCAAGACTTTTCTCCTCCCCTAGGATTCGATCCAAGCCGTACTGTCATAAACACATAAAAGATTATCTGTGGTGTGATATGTGGTAATTCTGCCCATTTGCAATAATAAACACATGTGAAACAGTAAAATCAAATTCCAAAAACAATATTATCATCTCTCTCTGTCATATATATATATATATATAAATATATATACAGTCTAAAAACTGGCCAAAATTGCAGAAAGTCAGCTCAGCATTTCACACCAAATC
>OMLM01020104.1:41706-83495 GCA_900302695.1 Helostoma temminkii | reverse complement strand
TAGAACAGCTCCATATCTTCTTCTTTTATTAGACAAACTAAAAAGCCTTATGTTATTTACACAACAGCATTTCTGTCTCTAAATAGTCACATGTTATCGTGCACAGCGGAGTTCGGCCCCCATTACGCACGCACACGTGCACACACATACACAAATAGACACACAGGTGAGAGTTTATCACAAAGACTATTTTTAACTTGTGTGCATTCACAAAAAAAGTAAAACGCAACGAGTGTGTAACAGGGTCAAGAAACAGAAGGAAATTGATAGAAACTGTCATAGCCAGACTGATGAAGACTAAAGGAATGCTGCTACAGATGTAGCTTAGAAAATGAGCCGTGTTTGAGAAAAAATGTAATTTAGCCTACAGTTCTTACTGGACCTTGGCCTAGGCCTTTCTGGATATAGAGTAGGGAGTGTTGACAAGAGCTTCATTAAAATGCATAGCTGAGTGGTAATGGCATGCCAGTTTTTCATCATCACTAGGGAAGGCAGAGACCAAAGGAAAATAATCAGTTTATCTATAGCAGGAACTATTGCACAGGAAACCCACAGGTCTGCACTATCACAGTCTGCTGTAACACATTTTAAAGACATCTGCCTTGAAACGTAAATGACAGAGGCCAAGAGACCTTCTCATACCTTTCTACCACATCTGGAGAAAGTCTAAGGCGATAAAAGTATTGTCTCTAAGGTACATTTGCATCACAGCAGAAGGTCAGGAAGAGCTAAGAAGGTGAAAAAGGCAATGAAGGCAGATTTAGGCATAATTTGACCATTGAGCAAAGTATTAATTGTTCCTTATGGTCATTGGATAAACCTTTTTTGTGAGTGTTTACACAGTAATTTAGAGATACAGTATAAATGGACTTAGAAAGGTTATATTAATGGTAAATGAAAGAATACAATGTTTGTAGTGCTATTTAGTAAAATTAATAATGCACACATCCATTAAAATGCTAGCAATAACTTAAAAAATGAATATAAATATTAATATTAATATATTAATATTAATATATAGACTAGTGTCTATCCTTTTGCAGTTACAGTATGTGGTTTGCATGTGACACCGTCTGTCTAGTCTGTAAAGTGATTAAAGTAGTTTATATTGTGTTTGCTAATCTGGCATGCTCTGGCAGCCCTTGGGTTTCATTAGTTCCTAACAACACCCCTCTCACATCCCAACTGAGAAACTTAAATCACGTTCTCTGCCTGGATGTCCTCAGTGTTTGGAGCCATGATGTGTTAAAGTGATCTCAAAACACTTCCCAAAGTCTTTCTTTGCTAGACAAACTGCAGCAACCCCCCGTTATCTGCCAACACTGTTATTACTTTATGTTATTTGACATCATTAAGACAGAAGTAAAGACACAAACAGTATGGTCTGGGTCCTTTTCATGTTTACAAGAACAATGTTTTGATGTATTATTAACTTTTTTCAAGAGCAGTATGAACATTTTCCAAATATATTACCTGTCGGTGCATATTGGCTGCTGAACCAACAACGGCACATTTGTTTGTTTATATTTTCAATGTGGGTTATGACACACTCATTTGGCAGACACTTATCCAAATCAACTTACAAGGAAGGGACAGACACAAAAGAATAACCTGGGGCTTCAGTGTCTTTCTAAACACTCTTACATGTTGACTTTGACTGACAGTCAAAGCAGAATTATTTATGTTATTCACCCTAAATTCAATCTCTCTATTTGTGCTGATTTTGATTGGTGTTGGTATAAAAACATGACATCAACATTCTTAATCTCACTCACAAAGCTTTGATTGGTTCAGCTGCATACAGAGAAAATCATTAACACCAGTGGGCACAACACCAGAGAATATTCAATGCTGACAAAAATCCTGCAATTAGGAAGATTTCTTTATGTCTTTGGTAAAAACGTTACCTAAAATTTCAACGTGACTTGCTGAAACACTGAAAGACTTATATCCACTTTGCGAGATGTAGATGAGATATTCTTAACTATTTTACACTGTGGTCACAGGCAATTATAAGATAAAAGTTACAACCATCAACAGATGCAAAAGAGGCCCAGTAATATTGAGGGCTATTGGCTCGTGAAGACACCAAGAGAGAGCTTGGGACAGAGAATTAAAAAATAAGGAAAACAAATTCATCACACCATTCTCTGGGAAACAAAAACAGTCATAAATCAAAGAGAAAAATGAGGCGTCTTATGTGGCTATCTTCACAGCTAAGGTAGCTTGACTCCTAACAGAGTCTCAGGAGAATCTCTCCAAGGCTCCCAGGCACAGTAGCACAGTGTTGCACTCCGCTAAAGCGGTCATGAACCAGAAATAAAAAATTATCTTGAAATGTTGTCCCAAGTACAGCAAGTTAACCGACTACAGGATGGTTCTCCAGGGACCAAGAAGTGTGCTGAAATCACAGCAATGTGGGACATCTGAAATAGGTATTGCGGCCCTTTTATTCAGTAAGGACTGCTGTCAGTAGCATATTACAACTAAAACAATAACAATGCTCTTAGAGCTGCAATAATTACAATTTTACACATTTCCTAAGAAATTAAGTGTAAATGGGACCAGACGTGTTGTGTCTCAGCTGGGACAGCATTAATAATCTAATTGCAAAAGCAACTACAATGTCAGCCTGTGCCATTACATAATTGCAAAAGGCTGCAATTTAATTAAGTGACTAACTGTCCTTGCTTGTGTACAGTTTGCTCATTACCTACGTCACTAACAAAGATGAGCCTGTGGTCACATGACCTTCTGCTATAGTGACCTTAGTGCTGACAATTTAGCTTTTTTGTTGCTAGATTGAGTGGCTTTTTCTTTAAAAACAACTTTTTGGCTCAGCATGAACTTCTTTATGTAAGTTGCTAAAATGTGCCAATGAATGTTTCTTTGTTGCTGTCAGTCCTCTGTTTCACTGTCATTTATCCCTTTTGTTTGCCCATGTAAAATTCTTGTTCTTTTATTTTGTTAAACTTAAGTTAAAGTTAAATTTAGCTTTTGCAGGACAACCTCTGGACCATGTGAGAGCATATGACTCAGCATTTGTGTCTTTGCATGCTGCTCATTCAGGTAACGTCTACATATGTTTAGGGATCCAGTGTATCCGCTAGACACCTGGCCGTGGAGGTAGACGTCGTGAGTGACGTAGTTGCAAAACCAGGACAGGAGGAGCAAGGAGAGAAGTTGTGGCTGTAGTCTTCATTTTAGTTCAAAGAAAGCCAACTAAAATCAGTTATTGCCCCTTTAAAAACTAAGCAACAACTTTCTGTAATTTCTGAACTTAAAAATTTAAGAAAAAAATTATACTTTTCTTAATGTTTTTTAAAATAATTTTCATAACTGTACATCACTAAATTAGACTGCACTGCAGTTGAAACTAATCATTTTAATGATCACCATCTTCAACATTCAATCAATCAGCCTTGAATGTTTTTGTGCCCTATTTGCTGATTTACTGGTGACAGAAAAACCGTAATATCGAAATTATAGTATACATAATTCATTAACACATATATGAAATTAATGTGTTCATGGTAGGCTTGTTTAAAAAAAAAAAGTTGAAACACACAGAGGGACCACCTGCACATGTAATAATAAAAACTATGCTCAGTTTTATCTGAAATAAAAAGTTAAATATTAATTTAATTATCAGGTTATTATTGATGTTGTAATCTGCAGCTGTGGTGAAATATATTGTAGTGAATTAATACATGTATGTGTTCCTCTGTTTCTTCTTACCCCGTTCAGTTTGTAAAGAGGAAAAACATTAGCTACACCTCTTAACACAATGCAGTCCAGTCCACCATAATGCAACTACAACATTAGGAATAAACATAATTGAGTTAATTCCACATTACAGTTTATAGGTTTTTGTTTGTGGTTATTCCTAATTTCTTCCTAATAGTGGCTACAACAGAGGAATTTGTGTGTATATTTAACACTTTAACACTATTTAACACTGATAACAATGTTATCAGTGTGACTGATTCAGGAACTGTGAGTCTTTGTGTGTGGCATGTGGGAGGGTATGTGAGAGACAGAAAGCACCCAAGGTTTATTTTTAAAAAATGGTGGAAGGAAAAGGGATGCTAAACCTTACCCTGCTTTATTGCTAAACTGAATAAAATAAATCTGGGGTCTTAAACCTGTTAGTCAGTTATATGAAAAAGCAATTTCCACTTCTTTGTCAGATCCATTTATCAAATCCAGTTAATATAATTACATTCTGTAGCCATGCTGGTCCTGTGGGCTAGTACTGTGCCCTCTATTCACAAGAAGGAGCTGGAATAGCTGAGGTAGCTAAGGTACACAGGGGTCAGAGGCAAGCGTCACAGGGTGACAATTCTGAGCTGCAGGAAGTACCAAATTACCTCCAAGTCTACTACACCAGAAGGAACCTGATGAGGATGCATGCATGCAAGCCGTAAGCCAAGATGAGTAGAATGCTACCGCCTGATTTTAAATGGAGGCAATGAGTGAGAGTTGCTGCTATAACAGTGCCGAGACAGTGATCAGGATCCAAAAACAGTGGTAGGCAAAATACTTTTACTGCCAAATCAATCCCATAACTTAGGATTGTAATGGTGCTATTAGATAGCCAGAGGTTACCACTGCTGTCCCACTGTTTCTGGCAAAGGCAGATTTATAGTCAAGCCAAACTATGTCATGATACATGGGCCTGACTTTCCATGATATCAGTGGTGACTTGACGTAAAGTCAGTGCTTGCAGGCTACACTTTCCTCAACAATCGTACATATGAGGATTCCAAAAAGTACAGTAGGTATGAACAGTTGGTCAAAATATGTATTTTTTTCTGAACTAACTAACCCTGTAGTTTTAATTACCTGTTACCTACTTATCTGCAGTGCTTTATTTTATATTATTTTACTGATTCATGCTTGCTAAAAGCATTTGAATCTTAATGGCTTACAATGATCAAAAACAGGAACTTGTATTATATTTACTGTTAACATAATTAAACACTTGAATGTGTTTAGCCTGATTCAAGTTCAAGCACATCAGTGCTTGGCAGTGTTTGTACATTTTTGCTAGTGTCATTGATTCTAATCAAAATCAAAGTGAGCCTTACAAAAAAAAGTGGCTTCATCATGATTAAAAGCTCTTAACACCAATTTTCTCTTGGTCGTCTTGATAGAGCTGCAGCGTTCAAGAGGGTATAAAAACATAATGAAGTCTCTGTTCTTTTACTCCTACATCCAGGAGCCGTCACTCATACATTACTGGATAAGAGCGTGGGAGAAACTAGTGGTAGGCGGGAGTGCTTTTACATTCAAACTCAAAAGATGAGCCTGCCAGTAGGAAGAATTTATTATCCATGAGAAGGCTCAGACCTGATAAAAACCAGCTATGTTAACATAAAATATATAAAGTGATTTTCATTCAGTGTTGCTGAACTTGTTAGAGGCAAAATAAAGGCAAAAGAAGTAGGAAAAGTGTAGACACAGCAAGCTAAAACGGTCTAAGGGATACACTCAAGGGCTAAAGTATTCAGTGCTAATGAAGAGACAGAGTAGTGATAATTACATTAAGCCAATATAAAACTATATGTAAAACATTCTATCTCTTCAGAGCATTTTTTACTTTCATTTTTGACGGCATGGCCTAAGATTAACGTGCACAGATATGGTTTACCATTGACTAGGCAATGCATAGTGTGAAGCACCACCACAGCTACAGGAGAAAATGACACAGCTGTTTACACACTGGCACTAATTACATCAGTAAGTGACCACACAGCACTGGGATCAATTGGTCTAATTATCTAGTACTATGAGATGCAATGACACACTGTGTCAAATGTGTATTTGAGTGAATTAAATCTGATATCTTCTACAAAAAAATCCAATTAAAAATTGGTGAGAATCTTTACCTCCGTACTTAAAATAGCTCAGTGTTATCAAATTAAATCACATATCCAGATGTGTGGCAATAGGAGGCGGCAGAGTGTTTAAAAGTCAGCAAGGACTAAATATTTGAGGTTAGGCTTTCAACTGCCTTTAAAGTAGTTCAGACAGACTATATGATAATGCGAAACAAAATTGCTAATCTCCAACCTCAGACAGAGAGAGCCCAAAGCAACAATATAAATCTAAGAGAATGAGACAACCAAGACAAGACTGTCAAGGATTTGCCCGTCAATGTGCCTTAGACAGGAGCAAAGTAAAATGTTCTCCCCCCAGTCACAAGTCAGATTTACTTTGGCAACAAATAAACCTTGATTAAGCATTGTGACACAGAAGTAGCTATCCTACCACAAACAGCCCTATGTTTAGAAGGCAGATGTCATAGATCAGGTATTTGTGCATTTATTATTTGTGTGTGTTTTTTTTATGCATGTCTTGTATTACATTTTGTAATCAGTGTTTTGCATATTTCTTTTTTATTTCTTGTGTTAACCATTAAATTAAGCATACTTGTAGCAAGCAAAGCCTAAAAGCATGGCTAGGAGACTTGGGGAATTTGTGTAAAAGGCTGTGTTGTTGGAAGGTGAAAGGGAGCAGCAGTCCGGCATGCAGACGAGAGTGCGGCAGCCCAGAGAGAGCAGTGGACCGGGGAATAGGAAGCCGGCTAGATGGCAGCAGGTCAGAGGAACAGGACAGGAAGCCAGAGAGGAAACAGAGAGCCAGAGGGCAAGAGAGGAGTGTGGGCACCTAGGAGAACAGAGGCGACCCGGAGTGACTAGAGGAAGAGGCTGCTGAGGACATGATGGCAAGAGCTATTGAGAGAGCCAGAGCCAAGCTGTGACTGTGAGGGAGACTCTGCAGAGAAGAAGCAGTGGTTGTGATAACAGGGCACATGGTGAGATTGAGTCGACAGGCACAGAAGGACGCTGGCCCTAAAGTTGAGAGTACTGCTCCTCAACTTTAGGTGATCTGTGAGTGTACCAGCGTGAGTGGTGGGCCTTTAGCTGACGCTACGAGAGCATGTGTAAATGCCAAGATCACTGTACCTACACCCAAATACACCTAGAATATATATACATTTTTGAAGTTGACAATACCCTCTGCACCAAATATACAACTTGATCTAAGACATAAAACATTGTGATTGGAAGATTTGTAGAATAAGTACAGATGAATTTATTTGATTTTATGAAAATATTATTTATAGGATTGTGTTCAAAACTAACTAAAATTCTTAGAATTAAACTTTTCCCCCTTTTGTTTTAGAAGATTTTGATATAAGAAACAGATGCAAGTCATTAAATGGAAGGTAAACAAAAAGCTCAAATTATTAGCTGCATAAATTGATCTAATAACATAAGACATTTGGCCATGCAATATTGAAAGCACCTATTCCAATAAGTTACCAGTACACACACCAACACGCACCAATGTAGCGCAACACTGAGGAATGCATAAAAGCGAACACAATATGATAACGTGGTGAGTGATGCGAGAGACCTTATGTGAAGATTGCATAATTGTTATTCCTTGTTAAATACAACGCACTCATAACCTGCAAACAAATGCAGAATATTTTGCCTAAAAAAGTTTGGGTGAAAGAGAAAATGAATTAAGTTGAGCAATATCATAACTAAAAAATGCTTCATAGTGGATCAACAGCTTTAGCAGTTGGTATAACACTGGAAGATTGTATGTTGAAAAGGTAGTGCTTCTATGCTTAACATATAGTGCTTATAGTTGTGGATTTGCTGTCATTAGACTGCACAGGAGCAGCATGATAATGTATCCACCCCACTCAACACTAGGCATTAAATCTGCTAAGATTTCCATTGGTTACAAATGCAAGACACAACTCCTTAACAATGTTAAAGATGAAATAACCAATATTTTACACTAGTTCTTAGAAATTAAGTTGAAAATGGAACATGTCTCTCAGCTATTCAAGTCCATTTCATGTTTCATGAGTGTCATGTGTCTACCTCTGAATGTCGCAAAAATAAATAAATAAATAAAAAAGGTTTTGGAGTGGACTAGTCAAAGTCTGGACTTAAAGTCGATTGAGATGCTGTGGCATGACCAAAATTTCTCTACAGAGGTGTGAAAGACTCATTGCCAGTTCTAAAAGCATGATTGCAGTTGTTGCCACCAAGGATGCCTACGCCTACACCTACTACTATTACTACTTCTACTACGAAGCAGCAGATAAACCAGAAGAATTAGAAGGAGCAGATAAGGCAAAACCAGAAGAAAAAGAAGCAGAAGAATAAGAATGCTTGTTATCCACGAATCTAATAAAGAGATGATCAATCAGTCTCTTTAAACAGAGGAGCATGTGGTCACCTAACCTTTCACTGCAGTGGCAGCAAATTAGCTCCTGTGTCACTACATTAAGCAACTTGTTTTGAAAAAGAGACTAGGGACATATCGTTTATGCGACACGAGTCGGTTAAAAGTGTCAGTGAAAGTTCTCTCCTGAGCTGTGACTCCACTGTCTGTGTTCAGTGTGTGTAGAGCAGCAGCCAGACTGAAACGTGAATGAGCGAAAACAATGAATACTTTATCCCCATTGCTTCTCCCTGTAAACTTCTTCTCCTTTTATTTTGCTAAACATAAGTTAAAATTAAATATAACGTGACATCATTTTATTTTCTTACATGTAGAGTTTATTTGTGTGAGTAAATTCCAATATTTGGCTTAGTGCTTGAATCAATCGAATACATATAATTAATTGTAATTTACTTGAAACCAAGCAAGTCTCTTTATATTGTTTATTATATCACAATCACTATATTGTCCACAATAATGCAATATAATTTTGCCTAATCGTGCAGCCATAATAATAATAATAATAATAAATACTAAAAAGAAGAATTTCCATTGTTTTACTGTACCTGACAGGGTTGCTGGTAAGGGACACTCGCAATGAGTCAAGACAGGCAAAGAGACGTTCGTCCATCACTCCTGATTTCAGCTCTCCTAGAAATTCCTGAGGAGATATCTGATGGCTGCTTCTCAAACTACCCTAGAAGAAGAAAAAAAAAAAGACAGTAATTGCATTAGACACTGCATACATTGTGATATTAAAGCCTGAGTTTTTCAGAATTTTAACGATCAGACCAATACCACCAATACTGACTCCAGACTGCCTTACCATGTTCCTGGTGTGGCTGTGTTTTATCACACATGTGCATGTTAAGGTCTTTATACACCAGAAGCGACGCAGATAAACAAAAGAAAAAACAAAACTTTTTGGGGTGAATTAAACGCACCAAAAAGATTCACTGCAAGCACGACACAAATATGTGAGAACTAGCTCTAAATAGTCACATTACAAAAATGCATTTGGCATTAAGCAATGACCTGGTGCTCATTCTATTGAATGGAAGAAAATTTGGGTGAATCCCACACTGACAAGCAGTTTGAGGGGCCAGTGTTTGTGCTAACCGCACTTTAGGAAGCAGAGAAAACTAAATTGATCAGACTGTCAGCTAAGTCGAGTGACATTCCAACAAGCTGCACAATGATTGGTCAGAAACTGTCACCGGCAAAAATTTGGTAAAATTGACCACAGAGCAAAAAAAAAAAATGTATGCTGTTTTTTCGCATGG
Source organism: Helostoma temminkii (assembly GCA_900302695.1). Classification (NCBI taxonomy): domain Eukaryota; kingdom Metazoa; phylum Chordata; class Actinopteri; order Anabantiformes; family Helostomatidae; genus Helostoma; species Helostoma temminkii. The sequence continues at coordinate 73,959 of OMLM01020104.1, read as the reverse complement.
TAAAATTTACAGCTGATGTGAAATGGCTTATTAACATGTTATTGGTTTGAAAAATATTGATGATGTGTGAGAAACAATAAAATATAACAAGCAAAAACAGTTCACACAGACATCATAGTCAGGAGTGTATCATTGTCTCTGACAAAAACTTCAGCAGTAATATTTTATTTGAGGTAAAAGATGACATGGTTTTAACTACCTAATTTTTCCAGGCTGCAGCTAAAGCCAAGGCCCTAATACCCTTAAGCCAATCTAAATGCTTACCTCTCTGTTGTCTTTAATATGACAGTAAGTCAAGTCTCTTAATTAGTTTCCAAAGTTTTGAATACTAAAATGACATATTTCCCTGCACATCTTTAAATATGCAATATAACTGTGTATTGGCTTCACATTAAGTATAGCCAAATATGACACAGTTGTGTACTGCCGCATGATTAATAATAGCAATATTGTCCACAATAATCTCAATATTACTTTTTCATCAAATTGTACAGCCACATCAGTAAACCATCAATACATTTAAACAATGCCCCAGGACACTTTAAGGGGATAGGTTAAAACAGAAACACAAAGCTCTTCATTAAGTTGACTTATCAAAGAAAGTGGATCCATACATTTATTTATTTCAGATTGAAATTTCTTATCAGCTGGTAGATTGATATATCCTAACTCAAGTCTTTATTGATATGATGCCTAAATATTTAAAACCACCTGGGGTCTATTTAAATATTGATAAGAGATCCCAATCCTAGTGAGGGCAGTATTTAGAATCTGTGGCAAGTGCCCAAGGTTAATGTTCATGCTAAAAAAAAAAAAACAAGCAAATCAGGTAAGCTAGAACAATTTCCCATGTGAGAATGGGCTTAAGTGGAAGATTGTAGGAAAACAAGCAGGAGAGGTTTCCTTGAGGACCAAGGTTGAGAACCACTGGGTAACGCTAATGACAACTACCGTGTGCTGATAATTTTTTTTAACTTTGTGGGTTTTGTTGTTTCTGCTCATGAGAAAAAATGTCTTAATCAAACGTGGCGATTTTCTCTTTGTTCTTTTGGATGCAGTTAAATTTGGAACACTTTTGTTCATTCTTATTTCCATGGAATGCCATGGAAGGATTTTGTTCAAGAGGCATAATAATTTTGGGTTTATTTGTATATCTGGGTTTGTTAAACTGTTTGTAGTTTGAATAAAAGTCATGATGATGGCCTGGAAAAAAAAAATTCTGTATCTCCCCTGCCTAATAACAATCTACACTGCATCTTGCCAGACTAGTTAATACACTGTAACTGTATGTGGCTGGAAGAAAAACTCTAATATGAAGATTTTTTAGTGGGAGCATGGTGTAGAGGGAAAGCTGCATTAAGCCAGCTGCACTAATGCCAAAGCATCACATTCTACTGGGTAATATTTTTGATTAATCAAAGGCCTCAAAATCTGCCTATATCCCAACCAGCAAGAATAAATAGCCCCACACTCTTGTAAGCTGCCAAAACAATAGAACTATGCCGAGATATTATCTCCCATGATATTACAAACTCCAATCTCTAATACTGTCCTCAATATATGATAAAAATAAAAGTAGCTTTCAAAATCTTGCTCAAGAAAAAAAAGAACTTTATTTTCAGTCACTTAAGAAAGTGTGTCATAAAGATCATAAGAATCTCTGTAGCCTACACTGCATATTGTTCACACACAGGCAATCTAGAGGTGCATCTTAAGTGGTAGTAAGTGAGTATGAAAGGGCCTGATAAGCAGTTTGATTGAGAAATCTAGTGGTCATCATTGATGACCAACTGGACTTTACTAACCACATCTCCTCTGTCTCTAGGGAATGCAGATTTGCCCTCTACAACATTAGAAAGATCATACTCTACATTTATGAATATACAACCCAGCTCATTGTGCAGACGCTGGTCATATCTTGTCTTGATTCCTGCAATGCCCATGTGACAGGGCTATTACTGGTATGCACTACCAAACCCCATTCAGGCTCACAATCCCTTCTGCCCAATGAGTGTCAGCATTCCTGATAGTATTTTGCTTTAATGTCTTTCTCCTTGACTTGGATTTTTGCTTGCTTTGTACCTCACTTGTTAGTTGCTTTGGATAAAAATGTCTGCCAAATGACTAAATGTAAATGTATTAGATTTTTTCAAATTATTGCCCATCCCTAACAGATGTCATGATGTTTTCTTGTCCTGGTGCTTGAATGAATCCATCTTGCCTTCCACATGCAGCAGGTTTCCAGTGCCAGAAGAAGCAAAGCAACCCCAGAGCATCAACAAGCCACCACCATACCTGACTGTCAGCAGGGTGTTCTTTTCAATGTATACTTAATCTTCTTTGTCAAGATATGATCCAGAGGCCAGAAAAGTTCTGGATTTGTTTCATGGCTCAATAGAACAGAATCTCAAAACTTCTGTACTTATGTATAGGATGGAGCTGACTGTTCTAATGACTTTGGGTCAGTAATGGTGTATGTGTTAGTAAACCTAATGATTAAGTATGTACCTTACTGTACAACCTGAAACCTGTCTGTCTGCCTCTCAGTTTTTGACAGTTCTTTTGACTTGAGCCATATTTAAGGACACCTGGTACAATCAATCAAGCCCTTGATTGTGCTTGAGACACAACCTTATTTGCAAATGTGTGCTCTCATGAGGTATTCTATTCACGGGTCGAAACATTTTTGTGGCTACAGTAGTCATTAAAAGGTTGCATTTTGCATAGAACTTGGAAAAGCCACTTGCAACATTAGTTGTTTTGAGCTATATAATTTGTCCCTGATTTGTTCTTTGCAAACAGCTGAAAGTTAGTTTTTTACGGGGGGTTTGAGGGCAAATGTACTTATGAACACCACTGGAGATCTACTACAGTGCAGATACTACTGTATACCAGAAGAGACACATTTCTGAAAAGTCTTTCTTAGTGTTTTAAAGGCAACACTAACTAAAATGCCATTTCTTGCACAGCAGGGGTACTGCAAACAAATCAGCAGCAGGGTCTACAAGAAGTAGAATGGTTATTTCAAAACTACCCCTACAGTACACAACACACTGACAAAGGTCAGCAATTATTTTGTATAACAAAGTACATGACAACTGCTTCACTATAAGGCTGTCTACCAAATTCAGAAGCCACCACCACATTTGGTTATGTCAGCAAGCGACATGCATCAATTCAGGAAGTAGTATTAAAGGTTAATTGGCAAAGCAGTCTTGTGGTAGAGAAAGGTATTATTCCTGAATTTATTGATGGGAAGTAGGGGGATAACAGTTCAATTTAAAAAGTCTAACCAGTTGAGTTGGTCTCAAACACACACACAGGTAACACAGTACTTCCTGGACCTTACTAACAAACATGATGAGGAATTGTCCAATACAGCCCATCATAAATACAATGAATATCAATATTTTTAAAGGATAATATTCTGGATTATATTGCAAACATATTTCTCAGTTATAACTTTGGACCATGAATTTACTTATTTAGCAAATTAGTAATGGGCGGAATCAAATACATGTTAATCCATACAGTTCTTACTCTGCTTCCAAAGCTTCAAATGCCATAGCCAGAATAAAGTAATATAGCATATATTCATCCACAATCCCAGAATTCAGCCAGTCTATCCCTCTATAGCAACAGAACCACATACAGTGCAATGATTCACATCATAGTTGCAGGGACTGCCACAATTTAAGATTTAAGGTTGCTAATAGGGCAGCTATGATCTACAGTTATTTTTAACATAACATTACCAATTTTTGAGCACTGTAATAACTTGATTAGGGCTTGATTAATGTCAGTCGTTTATGTTTGCATGAAATGCAATGATGCATCACTGTTTACATTCATCCCAAATTAGTGCAGCTCCCACTTCCAGACATGCTGAAAATGCATCTTATCCCAAAAAGACTGTATAGTATCATCTAAACTGTCGAATTCTTTAAACAGAGAGGTGCTCTTCATTTTGTAAAACTGAAATCACGTTACCAGAGCAACATGATGACAAGCATCTCACAAAAACCAAATACACCAGGGAGCTCTCCAACATCAACATGATGAGACATGAGAAACGTGTATTTAATACAGTGACTTTTGTCTGATAGTTGGTTACTGTGTCTGAAAGTAGTCGTTCTCATCCGTTGTATTTCAGAGAAAAGCTCAATGAAAGATTTCCTACATCAGATGATAACGGTCCACCTTAGTAATGTTAGCAACTCTGCTTTCTAGTGCATTTGCAAGATCCTTCTGAATATAAATAATACAAGTGCATTTCTTGTTACAATCAGCATGACCCATGTTAGCATTAGCACCTGTCATCACCATATGTTTGGTGCATTCAGGGACAGTAGAGATGTTTTTCTGACAGAAGATATGGTTGTTATATTTTGGCAATTTAACCGAGGATTTATCAACTAATCAAAAATAAAACATTATAAATAGATAATTAATTCAAGCTTATCAAGATTTTTAACAGGACAATGTTTGAGTAAGTCTTCACAAGCTGAAGTTTAGTAGAACCTGGGCGATAGAGCAGGACAATTACCCTAAGTATCAATGTGAGTTTACTACATAATGGCTATGGAAACACAAAATCTGCCTTTGTGAGAGCCTTAGTCAGAGCCCAGACCTCAGCCCAGCAGACATGCTGTGGAATGACATCAAGAGAGCCATTCACACCAGACGTCCTATAAATATGGCTGAGCTGAATCCGTTCTGTAAGAATGAATGGTTCTAAATTCTTCCTTGTTTGAGGTCATTGCTGTGAAAAGTTGTTCAACCAGTTTTTAAAAACACTGTTGCCATATTAGTGTGTTCAATAGACACACATGACATAAGAGGTGATGACTGTGTTTTATTTTTTGAAATGTTGTGTTTGTTGATATTCGTGACTTTGGTGAAAAATCAGATCCTCATTATTAGTTTTTCTTGTCATTGTAATATAGTACATAGAATGACCTGTAAGTTGTGTGTTTCCTTTAGTATTCACATCTTAAAGGTAAAATAAATGGATGTAAAGTATAGCCTTTTAGGTCTGAGAGAAACTTTTTCCATTTTTTCTGAGATTTAATAATTTGTCCCTTAACAGTGACAGTTTCATCACCCTCTATCACGATCTGTCTGTCTGTTTTGATAGATAGAGAGAGTGAGTGTACAGGGAAAGCTCAGGCTCATTGCTGACACTTCTTGAAGGAAAACCAATCAACCGTAGCAAACTGGCATACACAAATATCAATCTTATCAATTACCTTTCAACACCAAAAATATTTATTACAACTTAATGCCTAATTAATCACTTACATTATGATGCACTACTACTCAGATATCACCAGAAATTATTTAACCTTAAAATCCATCTTGATCACCTTTTAGAACAAGCTGCACAGGACCTAAGCATGCAGAGAGAACGTGAGCGAGGCAGTGTCTAAACCACTTCTCAGGAAGTAGAGACTAGAGGTTCACCGATATATTGCCACGGCCGATATATCGATATAAATCATGGATAATTTATATATCAGGATCTGAGCACATGGCTACTTTACATAAGCACATGGTTAATTGGCATACCATGCCAAACACACTATTAAACCTATGTTCTGTTTACGCTACATATCATATACATATTGATAACACAAGTCCAAAAAACTAAATAATTAGCCAAACAAACGGATCTATCAGTGGTTTACACAACACATTTTAACACATATCAGCCCACATACCAGTAACGTCTCTGCTGTTAGCTACACTGATGAAGAATCCCTTACTTATTCCAGTGTTTTGTTTTGTATTGCTTTATGTATATATTTCAACAAAAGAAGGAAAGGCTGCACTAAATGCTACCTCAATTGTTTCATTTTTTAATTTAGGTTTTTATAAATATTTATGTAGTTAGTATGTATGTAGGTAGTATGTAGTTTAGTTTCACCAGTTTTCAAGATTTCTCATTCACACTATTTACATGCATCATATGCACCTATTACTGGCCTATTGGCCAGATTGATTTCTCAATATCGGCAACGGCCATTAATAATACCATATCGGTCGACCTCTAGTAGAGACAGCTGCTTTTGACTATTGCTTATTAAGCAAATCATTTATTTGTGAAGGTGCTTTTTCAGCTCTCTGAACAGAGCTTGATGTACTCATGTTCTCATGGTGTGGGCTGCGCTGATCATTCTTTGGATGCAACTAAGCCAGTTTCCACAAAGCATCTGACTGCCATGCAATGCCTCCAGTAGAAACTGTCAGTCCATAAGTCCACCCGTGCTTAGAAACACAATTTAACTTTTGACACTTTCACATCTGATGCAATTTTTCTCACTATCATAGCTATATTAATAACACATGAACAATGGCTGCAAGGTGCTGTACTTGCTCAGCCTCTGTGAGTAGATCAAATCCACAGTGATAGAGGAAAAACATTCAAGGCTCAGACCTTTTTTGCAAAGGACTTCAGTCAATGCCACAGATTTGATTAAATTTGATTCATCATCAAGTGCAAGCAAAATTCTGAATTTTTCCATATTTACATGAAAACATCACTGATTTTTCAGAAAGTCTAATAGACCCCACTGTACAGGATATTTAATTAAATTTCAGACACTGAGACTGCTGGAAAAGAACAAAAGTAAAAAATACAGTCATAAATAATCATGCATTCTAACACTCACAGTTTTGGAAGCAGTAAAAATATACTGGATGACCATTTCTCTCTTTGTGTTAAGGTCCTTTCCTCTCAAAGGCGTCTTTTTGTCCTCATTCAAGTTCATGTCCTCCTGGAAAAAACGACAAATTATGTTATTTCAATTTTTTTTTTTTTTTTTTTTACTGTTTAAAATTTAGCCTTGTTTGTTTTTTGTTGGTTGTTGTTTGTTCGTGTTTTCCTCTTAACAACAACATTACCATATCACTAATTGTATCAGATGTAGATTTTATATGTCAAGCTGGCTTAAAATTTTTCCTAAGAACATTTTGGTGACATGACAAAACAACATACCATCATCTTTTCAAAAAGAGCCAAGATCTCTTTTTCTGAGGTGATCTTTGATGAAAGTTCCTCAATTGGATGTGAGGAGGAAGATGAAGAAATGGACCAATCATTAGCATTGTGTTTAGAGAATGATAAGGGTGGCCGCTCCTTTTTACTACCCGGAATACGAATACTGGCAAATCTGTCCAGCTGCAGAAGAAAAACACAGAAAACATGACTTAAACCAGGAAGACTGCACAAGAAATAAATACAAAAAAATATGAGTTAGTCTGTCAGTATAATAAATGGTTAATAAAAAGGACACATTAAACAATTAGCCTGATAATGAGTTACAAAAACAATGCTACAGTATTAGTGTGAATTGTGTGAGCATTTGTTTAACACAGGGATAGCAACCCCGGTCCTAGAGAGCAGCAGCCCTGTTTGTTTTCCAGCTATCCCTGCCTTTCCTCTTGTTGATTACCTGGATCAGGTGTGTTTGTTCGGCCAATCAGGAGCTGTAAGTGCATGGATAGTTGGAAAACAAGCAGGGCAGCGGCTCTCTAGAACCAGTGTTGCCTACACCTGGTTTAACACATGGTGAGTAAAGCACTATCTAGACATCATGAAGAGTTAACAAAGGCATTAGTGAGAAAAGCAGTCTCTGCTGTGTGGTGTAAATGAATCCAGTGTCTAAAAATGAAAACCAATTTTACTGCCACTCAAAACAAGCAGATTAAATTACTTAAGCAAAGTGATGTAGATGTTACAGAGATTGACAACCATGGAATAAAATGAACACCAATTTCACCATCTCAAATCTTACCATATCATCAGTGATGTTTCTAAAGGGTAAGTGCTACAGGTAAGGAACAAAAAAAATAAATCAGGGTAAATCAGGGTAGCCTACACAAAGCAACCACAGTATTGTAAGAAAAAAAGCCTACAGCAAATTATTCTTATACAATATACTGACAGATATATTTATCTCAACATAGCAAAATGTTTTCACTGTTTATATATTGTATTAAAGAATTCAAGTTAAATATGTGAAGTTCATTTCTTACAGCATTAGGAGAAAGGTAAAGTGTAGTCTGAAAGGATGTTGACAAATGTTGCTGTTTTGACTCTAGTACATTGCATTTATTTGAAAGACCACATCTGGCCTAGACTGTCAAATGCTACACCCTGTGGCATAAACATTCCAGTGTTACAACTTACTAAAAAGACCAGAGATTGGTAAAGCAGCAAGAAACTACATCTACATCTACCTGTGGTCATGTATAGTTATGCCATTAATATATATCATGAATGGGTCAATGCACTGTGATATTAACCTATACAGTGGCTACAAAGGCTTTGATTAACACTTAATAATGGGTATAGTGTATGTATGCCAAATAAATGAAGCGCAAACTAAGTCACATTCCCCAGAGTCGTCTACAGCTACAGTATCACTTAACACAAAGTGTGAGTGTGAAATTTTCTGTACCAAAAAAAAACGGGGGTGTCCCAAAAAAAGAAGGCATTCCTCCTGGGGAACCCACTGGCACAGTTTCACGAAACCCGAGTTTGAATGTCTAAACTTTAGTGAAATGTTTGTTCATATTAACAAACTAATCATTTAAACAAATACCGCTTTGCCGACAAGTCTGCATATTATAAAGGACCCACTTGTGCAGTGGAAGACATTGGCATTGGGACTGTTGTTATCTGTGCATGCCAGCTACCCCAATGCATGCCAAGCAATTTTTGTCTGCTGCTTCTACTGCTCTAGGAGATTTTTTTTGTTTGTTTGTTTGTTTTTCTGTAGATTTTCTGGAAAGCTGCCATCTGCACTTTGAACAGGTGTAGGAGTTTAAAATGCCAAAGGAATGTCAATACATGAAAAGAAAATATAAAACTTCAAATGTTGTCATAATGAAATGTGGAATTAAAAATAGACAAAGAAAAGTTTCCCTCAAGCATAACCAGAGAACCTCACAAATAATTCAATAGACACTAATGTTTTGTTAATGAATAATCTGCAATTAACATTACTTTTGTTCTAAATGTCCAAGAAAACACACACACACTCACACTGATGACATGGTCCACAATACTGTATTTCTGCTGTAAAAATGATTGTTTCCACTGATCAGCATGACAGCTGGTCAAACTTACTTTTTATTTTTTTACATTTCTACCATGTCTTTGTCAGAACGGACGCCACAAATAACACACAGCCTGTAGGAACAGTGTTAGGCATCTACATAAGCCCTGACTCACTGGTCACGTCACTGCAGCGAGGGGCAGAGGTGTATGTGTGCGGGGGAACTCGAGCTCATTGCCAAACGAAATAAGAGCAGATACATAGATTGGGGGGTCGCATAAAAACCATCCGGGTCATACAGTAAGCTTCGGACCATGTGACTGTTGCGTCTTCTGTGCAGCTCACACACGGGTAATGCCTACATATGTTCCTTTGTATGTATGTTGCTACAGTGCTGCTGTACTAAAGAACAATTTTTCCTTTCAGCTATCAGTAAATCGTAGCTAGCTGCATGTGGTGACGTACTTGCAGAAACAGGACGGGAGGGGCTAGGATCTAAGTTTTACTAACGAAAGCCATCAGAAATTAGCTATTGCCCCTGTAAGAATTATTACAATGAATGATGTCCACCACCAAAGCCAGCATGACAGCCCAGGAGCAGAAGTCAAATATAAATTAATCACATAATTTTTAAATGAATCAGAAATTATTTGATAATTAATTATTCATTTGATGTTTTTAAGCAAATATTCCCTTAAATGTGAGAATTTGCTGCTTTCTCTTGTTTATATCACATCATATATGATGTTTAGACAAAACACAAAATGTGAAGACATTGTATTGGGCTTTTGAAAAAATTTCACACATTTTCATGAAATCACTAACAGATTACCCATCAAAAACTTTGACACAATAATCAATACTAAAAAAAATGTAGCTAACTACAAAGAAAACTTCCATGTAGATAGCAATGCTTTAGTGTTTTCATAATCTAACATCAGCAAATATTGTTTTAATGAACAAAATGGCCTGACAACAGTAATTTATAATTGTCACTGAATTCACCTTACTTTCCACTATCGTCATGTTCATTTAATTAAATCATGATAACATCTTATTCAATTAACTGAGACAAATAACCCGTTAGTCGTAGCAAAAGCTCTGATTTAGGAAAACACTGTAAATGCAATTCGCAAAAAAAAAAGAGGCGAGCAGAAAAGGAATACTTCATGGTGATCAGGGGAAAAGAAAAACCCACCACCTAATCCAAACTGCAGATTACGTAACTGCAACGGCTGCAGATATTTATCACTTCATATATAAATGGAACAACCATGCTGCACTACATAAAAAAAAAAGACAAACTTCTAAACTACGGTCAACATTTTCCTTTCGACTTAAAAAATTCCCTTCATAAATAAAATTGTTTTTTGCATGGATAAAGTGTTGACAAGTGTAACAGGTACACACAGTACACACAGTACAGTACAGTACATTTTGTCTACCTTCTACTACTATAATCTTGACATTTCAGCACTACTTCCCAGGCAATATTAACTCGCTGATACTGCTATCACCACATCCCCACTATAAAATGCCCAATATCCTTCTGAAAATATTGGTGTATTTTGTTTCCTACCCTTGCCTTTGTATTTTCTTATGACTATGTTGAAGAGAAAATGTTTTTAATTGGCATTGTGGTAGTTTTGCATTTAATAAAATTGTCTCATTCATATTAAATTCAAATTGCTTATTTGAGCACCAAATTCAGTTATATAGCCTATGTTCAAAACAAGAGACCGTAAATGCTTTTCAGAGCTTAAACTGTCAAACAACTGTTTTTGTGATTAACAATGGCCAGTCTGTCTCATCATGTTTTACCCCATACTTAAGAATAACAAAAACACCATCTCAAAAGAACATTAACATGCTTCTTCCGTTTCATTATTTTTATAATGTTCCGCTTGACAAAAATCAGCCACTTGCATGTGAAGTGGCCTTCAATGGTAAATCTACTATCTACCAATTACACTAAATACTGTGGTATTACAGTGCCACCTACTGAGATGACAGTTAACTAAACATATCACTGATACTCATTGTGAAAACATCTAGAATCTTTTTTGGTTATTTGTTATCATAGTACTATGTTATAGATACACCAATCAGTCTGATCCAAAAGTATCAAGACTAAGCTGTACCATTTCTAACATTGAAGCAGGACCAAACTGTCCAAAAAGCTTTTTCCTTTTAGAAATGCATCATATACCATATACATCAATATTAGAAAAACTGTTTGTGAGATATTCTTTCAACATAGTTCCCAAAATTTAAGGATTTACAAATGATAGGACACTTGGCTGCAAAATGTTTTGGGCAGTAGTGACGCATCAACAATTTTTTACGCACAAAAGAGCTCACATGTGGCTTAAAGCTGAGTGTTGAATGTCAAAATGATGAGTAAAGAAATGAGCGTGAAAATGAAAAGACAATAGTGAGAATCAGTGTGGAAAACATTCGCAGCACAGCTGCCCATTTTGCTGACTGTTTAGCACTGACCATCACTGTTGCTGATTAAAAGATCAGCTCAGCTGTTGCTATCCAACATTAACTCCAGTTTAAACTGATGACAATATACTGTTATGAGTGTGTATGATTCTGCAATTTGCTGGGGAGCAAGAGGCATCATTCCACACCTCACCACAGTCAGAGTGGACTATGTGCCTGTAGTTTCAAAAAAAGAGAACACTAGTCTCCTCTAGTAAAACCTGCATCAGTTTCAGTCTCACAATTAAGAATTTTATTCCGATATGTATATTCATAATATTTAAATAATTAAAACTCTGAACCTATGCAAGTGGCAGTGCTTAAAAGAATAACTCTGTGAAGTTATCGCTGGTATGAGACATATACAATGCCCCTTATTAATTTGGAAACCCTTGTTTCATTCTGTAGTGTGATGGCTGAAAAAAAAATACTATAATATTAATAAAGAACAGAAATCTGAATCAGCCAAGAAATCAGTGCACCTCTAGAAAGCCCCAAAGTGTGATAAGTTTTTTGTAATAAAGATGTATTATAACCTTGACTGGTCAAGTCCATCACTACATTTTGGGACCTATGTGTTAAAAGGGATACAGTAGGGTTATATACTAAAGTCTGTACTTTTAAGAGTACTGAGCGAATTATGTTAAATATTCATATAAAATCAATTGGTGACTGGAGTGTACATTAGAGTGACATCATGCCCTCAAGTAACCAGGTTACAGTCGGCTTTCTTGAGTAAGCCGATTTCCTAACTGTCATGTAAACGGGAAACCTGGTTTCTGTAATTGGGTAGAGGATTAGGGAAACCCGATTTCCCCAGTAGATTTCTCCCTGAGAACTCCAGTTACTGTGCCATGTATACACCTACCTGGGTTTCTAATCAGCTTTAAAGAGTACATGTGCAGGACAAAGGCTTCAGACAATCACCACTCTACTACTTTCAGCAGAGAGGAGTGGCTGAATGAAAGGGAAGATCATTACACTGAGTGGTGCTGCCCTGTTTTTAAATAAATTCTACATTAAATAAAACATAAAATGTCCAGGACATGTCTAAATAAGTCACCTTTCACCTTTAGGTCAGATGTTTACACTATGAAAAGAGTGCTGTGTCTGTTTGTGCGTCTCTCACAGCACTGTCAGCTCTGCCAAAACACAAAACAACAAAAATATGTCCTTTCAGATGGACAAGTGCAATAATGCTGCTTAAACACTGGCAGTCAATCCTAAGATGTTATCAATTATTTGATTTTTCAGCTGTTAATCAGCTCAATTACATCTTGAAAAGCATAGTAAATATTAGCCATTTGACCAACATCTCATCGGCGGTAGTGAAAATCCAGTCCTGTGCAGACCTTAACCAGGACTGCAAACTACAATCTCTGAATGGTGGCAACAAGGAATTAACTTGTGGCTGCCCTCTCATAAGACGGGTCAAAGGCAGGTTGAGAGTACATTAAGTAGATCTGTGTCATAAAGGAATCTCCTGTCTGGAAAGAAGACGTGTGTTAATATAAGCCTAACTGCGTTTAGTATGAAACCCATAATAAAGCATATTGTGTTTTGTCCAAATATCATCCTCTGGCCATAATCCCCAGAAGAATGTAGCAAACAAATAGGAGACAGACATAATGTCGACTCATTTGCAGCACATGAGAAGAAGAAAGCAGAAAGAAGAGGCACATGGATTAGTCTGAGGGCTAAACCCTGAGCTAATTTTAACCTTTTGATTTCTTACATGAAAAACAAAGTCAAACAATCAAGGTCACTGTTCACAAAGAAAGCCTTAATATGCAAAGAATGCCTTTGGTTTACTAAGGGGTATTTTCTCCCCAATATGCTTATTGTGTCAAGCAGGAGAGAGTCAAGTACTGCAAAGCGTTAAAGATCTCCATGTTGTACTGCTCTCTCTAAGGTGCACTCACACTGAACACCTACTGAATGCATTATTGCCTACTGTATGAAGAAAAGTGAAAATAAACATTTAGGGAAAAAAGGTAGTGTATCTTGTAGCCACTTTTTCTTATAGGTTTTGTACTTTTGCACTTGTGTGTGTGTGGTGTCCAGAGATGTAGCACACACCAGAGACAACTATTGGCAGAGACAGGAGTTGAGACATCATTTGGGGAAAATGCAACAATAGTTTCTATCTGTATGTTACTTACAAATTTAAGTTTTCGGTCTCCTTCGTCGTAACATGACGTGCTGAGCTGGGACGAACCCTTCTTCTTTTGAGATTTAGTGTCTCGTCCTGTAGTTGATTCAAACCGCTGACTATAACTATCCATGTTGAGGCAGTGGCATCTAACGTTATACGAGCTGATGGGCAATAAACACGTTACTGTCAAGGTTGTAATAAAACGTTATTCAACGTTAGCACGCACCGGAAGATGCAGAAGGATAACAGACCTGTCTATTACATTACCATTGCTGAAGTGACAGACAGATAAAGCTAGTTAAGGCTCAGATGCTAATCAAAATCCACGTATGTTTTAATGTCCACTCCCAACAACGCGTTTATTAGCTAAGCTAGTTTAGCTAGCAAGTTTGCTAACGTTAACTATCGTTCACTGGAGGCTGTACTTAACGCTAATCCAATTTGTGCAGTGTCACGCAACGCTTGAGATTTCGCTAACGAAAGGAAAGCGGCATACAACATAACGATTTCCTCCACTGACAGTTTTTATCCGGACATTAACAGAAAGCTATACGATCATTACAAGCAGTTGTCCGATAAAATTATGATGCAGATGTTTTTGACAGACCCGCGCAATGAGAATGTCATCTCAACGTGTTTAATCTAACCAATAGCATCCACTGAATTGCAGGACTCGAGTCGTCATTCGTAAAACCGCCTCTGTTTAGAGGTGCAGCAGCATTTGATTGGTCCAAATCAGCTGTCAATCAGTCGTACGTCGTGTGGTGGATGTTCGTTTTATATAACCTGTGTCTCCAGAGGTGGAGATAGTTTTGTGATTCACTGCACTTGATCTATCTCTGACGTAGAAACTCAAAAATATTTTCTCTTTTCTGAAACCTCAATACATCCAACAAGACCGTAACGTTAAACTATAGTTAATTTAAAGCACGACTTTCACCGAAACACTATTACAACTGCTTTTGTGTGCAGAAACTTTTTTACTCTTGCATAAGAAATAAAGCAAACCATATCTTACAAAACGTCACTTGAATTTTATAGACAAACTTTAGCACTGCTGTGCCTTTGTCTTACTCTGAGTGTAGCCCCTGTGAGTGGATTACTGAGATCGAGGAAGGCATAAAGATCATATATGAGAACTGTTACTTTATCACATTAACATTAGACAACTTTAAAAATGATTCGCTCTCGATCTTTTTTTTTTTTTTTTTTACAGGCTTCTATACTGAACTGAGTTTCTTTACTTTTTGCCTACAGCTACAATAGAATTTCCAAAAACCTTGTCTGATAAGAACAGCTCTGAAAAGGTGTGATGCAACATACAGAAACTTTTGTGAGAACCTTCATGTGCTTCACTCAAAACAATGTCTTCTCCCCTAAGACGTACCTACTGTATAAAGGGGAGTTCTTCAGCGTACTGTAAAGCCAACCAGTATGAAACATATGTGCCCCTGGTGAAACTCATGAATTATAAGAACATATTGGCTGTCTGTTATTGACAGTGAACCACATTTGTTATTGTGCTTGGTGGATGCTCTTTGTAAGCTGTAAGCAGCATTGCACATGCCAGTCCTTCTTAAAACGTCAGCATGACTTCAGTGGTAGTTAGACGTGTATAGTCTATAAACACGAGACTTTCAAATTTCACAACAGTAAGCCTGAATGTTGTTTGCAAAAACAAGTAACTTTTAACAAAGAGGTAACTGGTCACATGGTTAATATGTCATTTAACTTGTCACTACTGAATGAAACTAAAACCAAATATGAGTTTCAATTCAACCACTATAAATCTTTTTATCCTTAAAGAGCTTTGTATCTTGCATCACTGAAAGGCTGTCTGCATGGCCAGCAGCGTGTTAACACTCTGCATCTAAGCCTTGTTGTGCCTTGCTAATCCTCTGACAATGAGAGGTCTGCCCTTCCAATTCAGTCAAAGAATTGCCACAGGTATACAAAACCCCAAATTCCATAAATCATAGAAATTCTAATGTCATTGAACGGGTAATGACATTGATCTCTTCTGAGCCGTTGATTGATTATTTTTTTTGTCAGAATCGCCTCTGAAATGTGCCTCGGATCCCAAGGCACTTTACAAAACAACCTGTAATTACCCAACACCACAGATATTACATTATGTCAAACACTAGTATTTATCACATCTGGCCTTGTGGAAAGGCAGCTGCAGTACAGAGACACAACATTAGTCGCCAAGACCTACTGAGGACACAAACTCTGGTTCAGCACTGAAGAATTAAAGACTAAATGTCTGTATGAAATGACTGCACCTGTATTGAATACAGCGTGTTTTATAAAATAATAATATAAAAACTTCACACTGTTTCTCTTGCTTTACCTTGAGACAAGGAGGTCCAAATGAAACTCAGGGCCTCTGACTTAATAAGGGGGATGTTATCCGCACAGTGAAGCTTCTTTATTACACTAATTTCTAAAAGCTGCTTCAGTGTGCATCTACTGCCATCTAATGGTTTCAATTAAAAGTGCATCATAAGATTTATGATATTATTTCCATTTTGCCAAATATACTTCATAATCAGAGCGTACTTTATTGCCAGGTAAGCGCACACATGCAATGAATTTGTGTTGGTGTCTGGAGAACAGTACACAGAACATACTGACACACACAGTACCATAGTACAGTATCGCAGTACCTATACACAGAACAGTAACATAAATACAAAAACATAGAGTACAATAATACAGAAATGTGAGACATAAACATGGTTGGAATATAAATGGTGTCGTCACGGGACATATACATGTGCATTTCCGTAGTATGTTGTTTAATAAAAGTAGAAAACAAACAAAACATTTTCTTACGCATTGAAATCTCGAGTCTGCTTCTTATAGTTGGCAGTCTACACATCTTCATTTCAAATCTATTGTGATGGGACAGGTCACAAGGATCTGAGTGTAGTCATCATAGGTCTATGGCAGTCACATGCACCTATTTTGACCCTCCCGGTACTCATACGCGAATGTGACTCGATCGGTGACGTATGTAACGTAAAGTCGTCCAATACTCACCTTAGCTCAGCTAGCATTATCATTGTTAAGGGGAGAGGAGGGGAATATGTATTACAGAATCAGATAATCGCTATTCAAGCGGGATAACGTCAAAATTTTTTGGTGTCGGTATTTACACACACATACAATTTGGACGAAAATGACCGATTTGACAGATTCACTGACCAAAGAGGGCTGGTAGGTAGCATGGCAGCTAACCTCAGTGTGGCTAGCTGACGTTAACTTACAGAGGTTCCAGATTGATGTTGGCTAATAATAACTAGCTAATACTAATCCTGATATTTACTTTGGCAAGAGTACGGCCGCTTGTAAAACACATATGACCACTTTGTCTTGTAAAGACTGGCAAACTTATTAGCTAGTTCTAATGAAACGAAACTAAGGCTAACTAAATAGCACGTTAGCTAAATAAATAATGTTAGCCAGCTAATATGCCATTACCTTACATGCATATCATGCCGTTACCAGCACAAACTGTTGACGCCACAGTTTCTGTTAACCGTTTAACTACAGTATCGTTACCTGCAGTCAAGATACTTGAAAGCTCTGCTGGGGCACCGGTTTAAATTCAAAAACCCACCCAGGTCTGTCCCTGTGACACTAGAAAATTGAGTGTGCCCTTGTGTCTGTGCGGCTAATGAAATTAAACGCACCAAGTAAGGTTAAACAAATGTTTCCTTTAAATTCCAAGGCGTTTACTAATTCTTCTGAGGCTGTCCTCCTTATAGAATATGATAGAATTGGACCAGAAATACTAGAGAGACAAAATGTCCCTCTCACATTAAACCAAAGCCTTAATGATGCACAATTAAGTCTAATCACATGGTGGAACAACTGGTTTATGTTCACTTCATCTAGTTCTAAAGATTTACATTTTCATTTTACAACATGGACCATTTTATATTGTTTTAAATTGTGTTTCAGACATAAAAACTAATATTAAGTCCCACTGGTAGATGATTTATAGAATGTATTAAAAGTTTCATTGCTGTTGTGGTTGGTCATGTTCACCAACTACTAAACTACTAACTCTTTGCCAACCGCACCATTTTGTCTTTCAATTCACAGGTACCTCAGTGATGAAGGCATAGCAGAACTGAAAGGACCTGCTGACAACATAACACACAATGACATAATTCGTATTGCACTTGATGTAAGTTTTACTCTTGCGACTCTTACATGTACATTTCCAGTGTAGTGGCCTGTTTTGTGTTTTTGTAGCAGTATTAGAAACTGCACTGTAAACTGTTGTGGGAAATGGTTATAAAAAGTCGTCAAAGTGTCAAATTCTCTGTCACCTTGCAGTTTGTTTGGCACACAGTCGCTTCAGAAAGTGTTATTATTTAGTTATTTATCACTGTATTGTGGTATAACTTTAATTTGAAATAGATAATGGTAGCATTGCTCACTGTCTACATTCAGTGATCCATAATAATAAAGTGAAAAAAATGTTTTCACAAGGTCTTTTTCTTCTAATTTAGTGAAAGAAATAATATGTAATTTACTAAAGTGTTCACACCCTTTGATGTGGCACACTAAATTGTTATCTGGCGCATCATTTTTGCTTTGATGCAAGTTACAAATTGAATCAGATATAGTTTAGAAAACCAAGCCATGAAGTCCAAAGAACTCTAGATGTGATGAAATTGTGGGGAGGAACACAGTGTGTTAGGGGCAAGGCTAAAAAACACTGTAATAACATAATTCTTGATACTATATTATTTAATACATGTTTAAGGCTTTCAGGGTTCCAATGAGCACAGCAACATAATAACATAAAACAGTAATTGTGAAGTGAAAGAAGACTACTCCTACGACTTGCCAACTGGCCAAATTGAGTAAACAGGCTAAGAGGGTCTTTGTCAAGGAGATGACCAATCACTAACAGAGAATAGAAGACCTCTGCAGAGCTTGTTTAAACACTCAACATTTGAGCACTGCTACGAAATGGTGAACATGCTATATAGTTTACTGCATAGTAAATGGAGAGTAATCTTAGACTTTGCATGAGAGTATGATGAACTGGATCCACTAGATGACAAAAAATCTTAACTCTTTGGACAAATGTTCCAGCAATTTGTTTGGTGGCTTCTCAGCTGCAGGGGCAGAAAGACTGGTCAGAACATGGGAGGAATGATTGCAGCCCACTATAGTGAGGTTCTAGAAAAACAGGGCCTGAGACTGCGGAGACATTTCAACTTCAAACCAAATTGACCCAAAACATTCAGCTAAAAATGCTACACTGTTCCTGAGTGCCAAAAGAGAGATACTTTCAGTATGCCCACATTGTGAGAAGTCAGCATTTTGAAATATTTGTATCATAATTGTGTTGACAGAAATTTAATTGAGACATCAATATTAAGAAGCAACTGCATTTTTAGTTTTACTGGGGAAATAAAACAACCTGTATTTATAGATATTGTCATCTGCAAAAAGCATGATTTTAAACTGGATTTGTGACAGAATCTGACATTGATGCTTCAATGCAGCAGTATGGAGACACTTTTTAATTAGACTGTACTAAATATACCATATAAATTTAAATCTAAATTACATGTATACATGTATACAGCATTAGCTTTAATTAAAGGGTTAATTTGACTAGATTGTACAGAAGAAACAATCAAAATCCAAATTGTATTCTGTATGACACTATTCACCGTGTTGCCAGTTTGTCTTATAGTGCATGCATATGTATAGTCCCTTCACTGCTTTTAATTAACTCCATGATGTCCATTTGTGGTACTGGGGTTATAAATAAAATGGCTTCTCTTAACCATGTGACTGAATAGCATTAGGCAAATTATTTTTATTTTCTTTATTTTCGTTTTTTTCATTTCATTGTCACTATATGTATCATTATTTGCAGAGTGATCTTCGGCCTATTGGAAGAAAATATCTACCATCTGACATTAATAGTGGAAGAACTGAAAAAGTGAGTGACCCATAAGTATTTATATGGTCGTGTCAATGCTACGTTAATGAAAATACAGATTGTGGGAAATAATGTGGTATGGTTGCTGTTTTTTATAGCTGATGGTCAGTGCATTGCAGTCTGAAGGTTACTGTACTTTAGTTATCTTCATGCTCTACTCATGAGTGCCACTAGATGGCCCCAACACACTAACAAACAGGGATCAACTGGTGCTGAGCAACTGGAGAGGAAAATGTGTTCCAGATATTGTCGTAGGATTAAAACATGTAATTTTATGTGCACTTAACCCCTTATTCCTTGGCGCTCAACATGAGATACACATTCATGTCATCCTGGTCGTGCACTCTGCACTCTCTTAATATATATCACAGCTGAAAGAGTGAATGTTAATGGATCTTCAAAAAAGCTGTAGATTTAGCCGAGATTGTAGTATTACATTTAGATTGCCACATTACACATTTTACACATTTCTTTTTATCTAAATTACTATTTTATAGAGCTGATAAATGGTTTATAATAAAATCATCACATAATCTTAAGTAAGCATCTATTCAGAAGAATGAATAAACATGTGCTGAGACAAGAAAAAGAATAGTTGTTATGATGCTTTAGTTTTTGATCACATTTAAGCCATAAATCTTTATTATCTCTTGCACATGG
The DNA here is from genome assembly GCA_900302695.1 of Helostoma temminkii. Taxonomy (NCBI): domain Eukaryota; kingdom Metazoa; phylum Chordata; class Actinopteri; order Anabantiformes; family Helostomatidae; genus Helostoma; species Helostoma temminkii. The sequence goes on along the minus strand of OMLM01020104.1, from coordinate 53,615 downwards.
CCAGTTGGAGGGTCCATGTGTTCTCCAGGTGCAGAAGGTGAGGAACATCTCAGCTCCTAAAGACCATGAGGAGTCCCAGGGTGCGCCGCGAATGCTGCGCCTACAAATGACAGATGGGCATACCACCTGTGTCGGATTGGAATTGAAACACCTGTCTAAGATCAGGTACCTATATAATTAGTTCTCTTCCGTCTATCAATATGTTCAGTGCAAATTACTGGATGTCATGCATTGTAATTGTATGAGTTGTTATATAAGTTATTATCACTGTCTTTTGTCTGTAATATAACGCATTAGTTATACTGTTTTCAAAAAATAGGATAATGTATAAATGTATAAAATAAGTATGTTAATTAGTAAGAGTGTGTGTGTGTGTGTGTGTGTGTGTGTGTGTGTGTGTATGTATATATGTATAAATTTCCAGTAGCTCCACTGATGCCAGTTTCTTATATATCCAAAGCAAATGTGTGCTGTTCTTCACACACTTTTCTCCTTCACCTCCTTGTCAACACCCTCACCTCACAGCATGCCTTAATTTTCCCTTTATCTGCAATTTCCACGTTGTGGCAGCTGATCTAACAAGTCCCAGCCTTAATTACATCTCCATCCCAGCAACGGTGGCCTTGGTGACTGCTGCCATGGTGACTAGCCAGTCTGTACAGGTGGAGTGGCCAGAATGTGGGCCTTGACTTCCTGATGGGAAGAGAGGAGAGAACAGAACAAATCCCCTCTTTATGAGCAGCACACACACACACTGGCTGCCAACAGCGGTGGTTAGTGTTTCTTATGAAAGTGCCTGCTTTCGTGTGCGTGAGGCTGCGAGTGAGCGCCAGAGAAGGATGAAACGGACAGTTTACAGGACTGTTCAGTGTGTGAGACAGTAATATAGAGAGATGACAATTAAGCATTAAGTTGTAACATTGATCAGAGAGTGATTGGGTGTGTGTGCTTGTACGTGATTGAATCGAGGATGGAGAGTGCCTCGCTTCTGCATTGGCCACTATCATGAGAACAGCATCCATCCCAGAGGTTTGGAGTAAAATCCCTAATTGTTGCTCTGGCATCCGGCATCAGTAGCTGGAAATCCCTCTAAGTCCCTGTGCTTTCCTAATGAGAGAGGCAGAGGCCTTATCAGGCCTGATGAGATAGAGGGGCTTTTAATTTTCCATGAGGATGGGAGAGCAGCTGGGATTATTAATAGTCTCTGCTAGCTTCACCACCCATCCCCTGGCACTGATCCATGTCATTTAGAAAGTGGCATGCGTAAGGCAATTGGTTGTGGGGTTTGGTATATGAAGTTCTGATGTCTTAAGCCTCTGAATGTGTTTCAACATTACCAGCTGGTTAAACATTTATACTGGTTTCTTTTTTTATGTTTCAGTCTAAATACACCCCCTGGGACAAAGGTAAAGCTCCTTGGTACTGTCCAGGTTAAAAATGGTCTTTTGCTGCTTGATGACTCAAAAATCTCTGTCCTTGGAGGAGAGGTTGATCACATGATAGAGAAATGGGAACTACAAAGGGTGAGGGTTGCTTTTTGTAATGATGATCCAGTCAGTTTTGCGAAAAATTCATATGTTGTAAATCATTTTAACATTGCCTTAAATGCCAGCTGTCAGTTTAAATAGAGATATACAGTATATTTAACTCTTCTCTTACTCTCTAACTACTCTCTCTAACTCTTCTTTACTAGAATTGTTTTTAAGAATGATTTCCTTTTACCATTCGACCTGCAGAGTCTGGCCAAACACAGCAGGAGTAACATTGGGGCAGAAGGTGGACCTCCTCCCTTTGTGCCGTTTGGTCAGGTGAGGCTAAATACAATATAAGTAATGACATAAAATAATAAATAAACAGCCTAACAAAACCGTACAGCTGAGCTAACACAGGATTATGAAAGTTAAATCTTAGCAGTGATTGAACAGCCAGTGGTTCTGCTGTAAAACATTAACTTCACAAATGTATGCAAGAGAGAAAACATGAGTGGACCTTGATGCCCCTGTTCTTGTGTTTTCTCTGATCTTTTTGAAAGAAGTCTTCATGAATCTTTAAAATGCATGACTACATTTTAATTTATCTTTGTTTGCTTTCTTTTCCTATCACATATTGCAAACAGGCCAATGACTTTGGCTTTCATTTTACACTTTCATTTTTCCATATTTAATGGTTTTCCACATTAACATTATTTATGGAAAATTAAATACAATCATTTAAAACCTCTGAGCCTGAGTTAATACTCCCTTGGCAAGGATCGCAGCTAGAAAGTGGCATACATCCATTTCTACTCAACACTCAAAAACTGGGAGTTTCACCTTTATCTTCATTTCAGATTAGCTTGATCTTTCTAAAGTTGAATGAGGAGAATTCATTCAACATTCTCCTGACTCTCAATGTAACTTTATTTCTAATACCAGGCCTTGGCACTGATTTGATTTGTTCTATACCAATATGACCCTATTCCAAGGCAATTAGCACTCTCTTCATTTCTGTGCCTACGATCCATTCTACTTTTCCCAGTTCCTGCTACTCTGAAGCATTGCAATCTTTGAGTTAAGTTGAGATGAGTTGTGGGTTTTCACTGGATTTTCTTTCCTCTGAAGAGTGTAATTTATTTTAAATCTTAACGAGAAATACAGTTATTTGCCTCAGAAGTCAACATATTAATCAGTACATTTTCAGGGCATTGAAAGAATACTAGTTTTAGTCAAATTGTTATTTGTTATCACCGTTTGTTTTATCTGCCTTGGCCTTTCCGAACAAATATGTGTTGTGTTTTTGTCTTGGTTGGTTTGATAATCTACAGACTACATGCACATGCATGTGAGAAAGTATTTTCCACCTTCGCAATGTGTTTTATTTTTTTGCATATCATCATTTCAAAAACAGCATTTTGTATTTACTCTGGTTATCTTTGTGTAATAGTATAATTTGTTTGATGATCTGAGTCATTTAAGTGTGACAAAAAAATCAGGAAGGTGGCAAATACATTTTCACAGCACTGTATGCTTGGAAACTGTTTTCAATGCAAAAAATAGTCCACAGTGAGGACTAAGAATTATCAACACTAACAAGGACATTTTCTGTGGAAGGACAAATTTAAACAAATTTCTTCTGGGATTAATAACATTTTTTGAATCTTCAATCTGAATAGCTGTTGAGAATGAAACCATTATTGTACTACACAGATAAATAAATAGAATAAATATAAATTCTATTTCTCCCCTGCGAATGGAAATAGTAGCAGAAATTGGTGCTGAAGATCTTAAAAACAAACCCTAAATAAGATCTGGCTGGCTAGGTAACACCAGAACTGTTTAAGATGATGTATTTCCCTTGTAATTGAGGTGAGCTAACCTCCTAACACTGAATACATTTAGCATGTCGTTGCTATTAAGTCATTAACAGGTTTTCCACTTCTGCACGATATTGTGGTCTCATTCTGCTGTCATTACTGTTTCTACCTAAAAGGGCCATAACTCTTGTTATCAGCCACCCAGCCACTCTTTCCTTTTTTCCCCCCAAATGCGTCACCTCAGGCTTTATAATCGTGCTGCACATCACCTGCCATGCTGGAATTGCAAATGCAACAAAAATGGTGAATCTGCTCATAAGCTGAGGCCAATGCTTTAGTCAGTTCCTGCCTTTTATTGAATTCCTACAGTCATGTACCCAAGTCATATATTTTTCTACTTGTATTACAGTAGTATAATGCAATTTGTGTATAATTTATTATTACTTATGTGTTTACTCTTTTTACTCCCTTTAGAAATGTGCGAGGAAGGATGAAGTAGACAGCAGAGAACTAGACCAGAGGAAAACTCTCCAGACTCACAGTGCTGTCAAAAGTCCTGATGAAAACGATGAGTTTGAAAAACAGCGAACAGCAGCTATTGCTGAAGTGGCCAAGACCAAAGAGGTATGTAAACCTATCATGGATCTGTGTCTTTATTATTTTGGAGTTCATTTAATAGTAGAGTAGTAAATGATGTTTGTTATTGTATGATCCATTGTATTTGTCTTAGGCAAAATATTTTAAGCAATATCCTGAGTTAATCTATAGATTTGCATCTTTAATGTTGGACAGTTGATTTTCAGGACCACTATTTGCCACAATATTCTACTTTTCGTATTCAAGTAGCTCTTCAAACTAAAAATTTTGTTTACATTGTCAACTACAAGGTTTTGCTTCTTGTGTTTACAGATCTGCGACTCTATTGATAGTAATGTTTTTTTCCGTTGTTAGGGTCCTCGCACATTTGGAGGTGGAGGAAATGCAGGCAGTAATTTATCCAGTGCTGCTTCCTCCCGAAGTCGAGACTCATACCAGCAGAGGAGACGAGAAGACAGGGTTGAAAGAAACGAAAGCAGACAAGATGGAAACTACAGAGAGCTGGTGAGGAGACAAACTTGGTCAAAACCTGTGAAACAATTTAAGCTTGTGTTGAAGTGATGGTTTTACTTCACATTCCTGAAGCTTCTATTCTGTGCAACAAAGCAATTTAAAGGTTGGGACTTATTCTGTGGTTTTTCTTTGGTTTATTTGGTCTTTATTGGCGTCTTACTTCATGGCTCATAGGCGGCGTGAGGCATTGATTGTGGTATTGCAGAAATCGATATTGGAGGTCTGGCCATGTTTACAAATCAAGTCCATTTGTCTAGCTGTGTGTTGTGACCTGCCTATTTCTAGGCTGAACTACCATGGAATAGGACAGTGCTTGGCTTGAGAATGTGTTAATGGTGTTTTGAAACTAATCCAATCTTAAACAAAGCCCAAAGCGATATCCATGTCAGGAGGGGAAGTTATTTGCGTGGATTTTTTTTTCCTCTGTCCATCCAATCCATCATTTTCTGTGACACTGAACCTTAAACCTGTGTTTAATATTACCAAACAACCTTTATTTGTGAATGTCATCTCCCTGTATATTTTAGACTTTTTCCATATCTTTTTTTCCTTTTTGTTCTTTTGTTCTTTTGATTTTCTATATGTAGGTGGATGAACGTTCATTGAGAGACATCGTGGAAATGGGCTTTAACAGGGAGGCTGCTCGGCAGGCTCTGATGGACAACAACAACAACCTAGAAGTGGCGTTAAACAGCCTACTGACTGGATGTCATGGTAGCAGACCTGGCCCTGTGGTCGCTGAATCTACTAACAAGCCACAACCCAGAGGTACACACACACACACACACACACACACTCTGTCTGCTTTTGTTTGAAAGAGTGCCCCATAGCCTTAAATCCTTGTGTTTCTACAGATTAAAACTAAAATTGGTGTTGTAATGTGGAGGTCCTTTTAAATGCAGGGGAAATCACCAATATTCTAGTTAAAGGTCCACGAAGCTTGTTTTAGTCCATTTACAACAAATTGCACAGAACTTTACTGCCAACTATTCTCCCAAGTTCACCATAAGGAGTCAGATTAATATCTGACTTTATCTGCAGCAATAGTTTTTTATTTGATTCAGTACTGAAAATTAACTTGTCATTGTAAACCAGCTACTGCCTTTTTTTTCATCCTGTGGTACAACAGCTTAGAGCACGAACGGTATTCAAATGGGTCCCTACATTACAGCTTGCACTGAGCAAAACAAAATCTCTTTCAATTATCAAACTGTTCTTAATTGATTTACATAATCTTGGTTTGGGCTTTTTCTCAGGCAGAGGAAAGGGAAGGGGCAGGTCCAGAAATGAAGATGACGATGAGGCACCAGGGGGAAGGCCATCTGGACCAAGCACTCTGTTTGACTTTTTGGAATCTAAGATGGGAGTTCTCTCTATTGATGGTGTGTGAACTGGTCCAGATTTCATTCAAAACTTTGGTCTATAACCATCAAGCATTTTTATCTTGATGTATTTTAGACATTACATATTTGTAAATTTGGGTGTTGTTGTTTGGATACTTTTTCAGTGCAGTTCTTTGGTAATGTGTGACGTACCCACATCTGAACTGTATTAATTAATAGTAGTTCAGCACTGACACCAGCATGTAGTCATGGTTGGTTTTAGACAGATGGTTAGCAGGCAGCCATGAGCTGGAAGGGATTAAATCAAGTTCTTTAAATGCCTGAAATCATTGCTGGTGTTGAAAACTTAATACAGCATTAAGCTGTGGTTGAATGTGGGCATGAGCAAATGTTGCTATACATTTGCTATACATTCTAATATTTGATTTAGTCTATCTAAGGTTTATATGGTTTGGTGCTTCCATATGTGATAGTTTGGTCACTTACTTACTACTGTTGCATTAATGTGTCTTTTTAGCAAATTTTAATCTTTACATGGTACATGGTAATGTGTTCTATGAATATGTCTTGCTGTACTTTCTAGCATTATTGTTTTGCCATAGTTTTTGATTACACTGGTCTTTTTTGTTTGTTTTCTCAGAGCCAAAGAGCCAGGCACCTCAGAAACATAATGAGAGTAAAGGGAATTTCTCCAACTCAGACTCTTACTCCAAAGACACTTCCCAGACTAAGTTCTTCTCACATAGTAACCACAGGCAGCAAAGGAATGACAGACCCCCTCGCTTCCACAAAGACACTGATTTTCCCAAACCTGGGCAAGAGCCTCTCTCCAACTGTACAAATTCCCTAACACCAGCTCAAACTCAGTCGTGGAAGGGCCAAGATAGATGGTCTCGAGGAACATCAGACAGATTGCAAACTGACAGGAGAGAGATACGAGATGATCAGATTTTTCCTTCTACTACTTTCACACGTTCAAAAGAACCTCAGCAGCAGATTGAGTTCAGTGGCTCCTTTTACCAGCGATCCAGAAATGGAGATGATGGTGGTGGTGGGTACGTGGCTGCACCATCTCACAGGAGAGGTGTAAAAGACAATGTACCCTCATCTAAACTGGCTAATGCTGCAGGTAGTGAGCTTGATGGAAGAGGAAATAATAAACGTGCAGACCAGCACCAGACCAGAGCTGAAGAACCAAACAACAGCAGGAGGAAGGGGAAAACTGACCGGCCAAACTCTGACCACCTTGACAGACCAAGGGATAATGGGCCACCAAACATGAGGGGAGGAATCTCAGGAATGCCTCAGGAAGTGGGATTATCACTTGATCGTCAAGTCCTGACCGGGGATCCCTCTTTTTTTCAAAATGGAGATATGGAACACAAAAGAACTGGGCCAATCAAGCCAACAAGCTCATCCTGCCCCCCCAACAGGGAGCTGGCCCCCAGGAAAAACACTGCTAATAATCCTGGACCTAAAAGAAGGTCAGGACAAATCAAAGGTCAAGGTTCTCGAGGACCAGAGAAAAGTCATGTTGTGGAACACGCATGGAAACCAGGTGACCAGTGTCTGGCTCTGTACTGGGAGGACAACAAGGTAAATCCTACCTGCATGGATTAACAAAGCAATACTTGATATTGGTTGAAATGTGTTGTCATTTAGTTTACTGTCTGTCAAGTTACAGAAAGTTCACGAAATGAATTACACAAATTTGTTCATAATTTGACATGTATTGGACTGATAAGCAACTGAGACCCACGTTTGTCACAATTCATTGACAGACACTGTGGGATTAAAAAAAAAGTCAAATGTGTTTTATCGTCTGATAGAATATTAACAACAAAAAAGATTGCGACTCATTTTCTCTCATTCACAGCATTGACAGTGTCTTGCATTGATTTGTCACGTTATAATTTATTGACAAATTTGTCTTGACAGGTTGAAACATCTGTATTAACATAATTTAAATAATTGCTTTTCTGTTTGTGTGTGTGTGTGTGTGTGTGTATGTGAAGTTCTACCATGCCAGAATAGATGCTGTGCATCCATCAGGCTCCACTGCTGTGGTTGTGTTTAGTGATTATGGGAACTGCGAAGAGGTCCTGCTGCATAACATCAAACCTGTTGCTGTTGATTTATTGGTAAGGTGAAAGAAATAAATAATCAAATTTATTATTCATCATTATTATATTTGAATGGTTTAGTTAATATTAAGTGGAAAACAACAATCTGTATTCAAGAGGGATGAGGAAAGGTGATGAAATATGAATGACATCCAATTTGATCACTCTCAGTAACATCACAACCATATTAAATGTACCACGACAGGAGGAAGATGATGGTTACTATGACAGTTCGCTAGAGTTTCGCCGTGGGGGAGATGGGCAGCCTAGACGGACGAGACCCACGCAACAGTATTATCAGCCACCCAGGGCACGAGATTGATGTGTCTGCGTTTACTGTGGCAGGTAAATACATATAAAATTGTCTTTTTTCCATTCAAATTAAACATCAATCACAAGTATACAAAATGTGTTCTTATTTTTGTAGGTAATGTTTATGCATAACATTCCTCTTTTCAATGTGGTTTAAGTTTTGTAATCTACAATAAAGATGTAGGTTTGTGTGTTATCCTTTCTCTTGTATTATTGCCTCTGTATGAGACGTAATAGAAACTGTAGCCAACCGCAGCTCAAAAAGTCACGCTGTTTTATACAGAAATTGATTTTATTTAATAATTTCATATTTCACTGCTTCTGCTGATTCACTGCTGATGTTTAAAGTATTTCACAAGGTGTACACCAGTTGTGATTTCATACTCCAAGATGCCCAGATGCCATCAAGATCCAAACATGCTTAATTTTTTATATATTTGTCTCTTTTTCTCAGTCCATCAGTGTGCTTTTTCCACATCCTTCCGCGGCAGAGATCATGTCACTTTCTGCAACAATCCAGAGTGCTTCCTGAATTTTTAAGTGTCCACATTGTCAGGACATAGAGAACCTTTCAAAGGGCTTGAACACCATGCAAAAATGAAAGAAAAACTGACATGATCACATGTTTTTGTTAAAGACATGTCTACTGTATATGTTGTGAAGATTTGTTAAATGGAAACATTAAAATAAACAGTTATTATAGTATATAGTGGATTTGTTGTTTTAATGTGTTTTATTTTTATTGTCTAACTCAAGTGATGAATAAACTAATGCAGAGCAGCAAAATAAACTTCTCAGGGGTCCTTGGTTTTATTTTAAAAAATCAGTAGTAGTTATAATTTAGTCTTTGTTTATTACTAAGTTAGATGAAGTTTGCTTCAGCTAATGACTATGTAATATTTTAAAATCTGCAAATACTTTTTAGGTATTAGTTCACCTCTGTCACTTCTCCTCTTGAGGGTAGGCATAGGTGGTACGAGCCCATAGCAAGCAGCTCGAGCTCATTTGTTCTGCTCTCTGAAGCAAATCCAGAAGGTAAGACAATCTCTTCCCCCTGTAATAGAGATGGTTACACTGCAGAGATATCATTTTGCACATTACAAAAGGGACTGTAACTAGTTCTTAAAGCATTGCATACGCATCAGTGTGCTGACTGTGTATGGACATGTGCTGTGTGAGATAAGTTTTACACATGAAGAAGTAATCTCCACCTCATCTCCATTTCACTGTTACCAACAGTAGGAGACCAATGGACAATGCACAAGGGTTCAGCAGAGAGGTCACTGTGCTATTCTGTATCACTGGTCAAAAGGATTTGCTTTATTTTCCAACTGAGGCGCCAAGCGAGCAAAGATGAATAATTAACAGCTAGTAATATGGAAACCTATCCGTTACGGAGGAACTGAAAGCGAAGCTCTTGAAAGCGTTCTTAGGGACTGACTACCACATAATCATAAATTATTTATTTTCAATCAGATAAATTTAGATTTTGGCTGGGGGAATTACATATTTCACACTGAGTATTTTTCTCTTCACCCCATGAAATGTCATTCAAAACTAATATTAGCAAAAGCCACGTGGTCCTGTAGTCGTAAAGATCAATTGTAAGCAAATAAAAAAGGGTCTGTTTTAGTTAAACCTATCAAATAGAAGATCCTCATCTTGTAGCAGAAACATAAAGTCAGGTAACAACACTAGACTTAAACAGTAGGCTTATAAAATGTTTTTATCATTTTTGTTAATTATTAATATGCATTATTGTATAATTAACGTTTTAAGAAACATATCCAAAACAGTTTTAGGGTACAACTAATCAAGTCACTTTGTCAAGCACAAGTCACAGTAAGCTCAATGTTAGTACAACATGCTGCTTAGTTCTTCGTAAATAACATCTTAGACCAAACAAAGTGAAAGACCACCAGATTGGATTATATTTTAGTTTCTGTTTATGTAACTACAGAGTTGATGCAATCTTGTTGATCCTGTTAACAGACTAAAGCTTCAAATACTGTGCATGTTTTTCTGTGACGGATAGACCCTCTCTGATCAGACATGATCTCAGTTATCCACCACTCTGCAAACTATTTTAGCATGAAAGTATTTGCAAGAGCGTGAAATTTAATTCACTATTTAATGCTTGGTTTTGACAGGTTTTAGTTAGTAAGCTAAGTTAGTTTAAGCTTTACCTTTAGTTTGATTTCATTTCCATTTCTAGTGGATTGTCTAGAGAAGGTCATGGGTTCAAAACGTGTTCTTCCTACAGCCCAAAGAAAAAAAACAGCTAAAGTGATAGTGATCAGTATATTGTCAATCTACATCCAGAACAATTCGACATCCCAAAACAACACAAACAATATTTGTTTTTTATTTATACTATTTGCCCTTTGCCCATTGAGTTTGATGATATTTACCTACAAAATTGAGCTTTGTCAGGAAATAGCCAGGGTTACTGGAATATGAGATTAGTCTTTGGTGTTTTGTTTTGATAAGATGACGCAGCGAGTAGTATGCATGTGTCTTATTCTCTGCCTTATTCATTTGTGTGCAGCATACATAGGCGTAATTAGTACAGTATAATGTATAAATGTATTAGTTTTTAATGTACATACATTATGTACATTACAGTATACTGTATAGTTATAACAGTTACATTTCAATGGGACACCAATGTCTGCAACAAATGTCTTGGCAAGCCATCCAATAGATTTGGGACTCAAAAACACAAATGTGGACCTCATGCTGGTGCTAGTGGACAAGTCAGGCCATTACCACAGTCAGTATGATTGCTCCACTGGGGACCATGAATGTCTATACTGTTTTAATGTTCAATTCACTATTTGTTAAGATAGTTAGTTTGTTCAGTCTGGAACTAAATCTGGGCCGCCAACCAATAGGAAGGCAGACCTACCAAATCTACATCTATTCCGCTGTTATTGTTAAAAATACTATTAATGAAGCATTAATGACAAGTTGCTTGCTTGTGCATTCCCCTTTCCAGGCCTCTCTCAACCTGAAACTTAATAACCTTCACCAACAGAAGGAATGCTTTTCTCTCTTCAAGAGGGAACAACCTTCTTTCTCACATTAACATCCCCTTTGCTCTGCCCTTTCATTTCCCACCTGCTTGCCTCTCTGTGTATCCCCATTCACAGCTGTTGGCCATTGTTTTTCAACTCACCTGACCCCTCACCCTCCATCTCTCCACCATGGTACCTTTGTGGCAGTGACATCTGAACCCTGTGATCCTGTTAAATGCGTCTTTCTTTCATAATTTCCACATCGCTCTCAACAACCCAATCCTTCCTCTCTTTCCCATAGATGGGAAAAATGACACCAGAAAAGAGTTGCATGTAAGTGACTGGCCAGAGAGCAGATTTCCTTGCTACTACATTTAGCACATGGTGAAACAGAGATACACAGTGCTTCTAGTATAGAATTTTAGTGCAATAGCTTTGAAATAAATGTCTTTTGTATTGGATGTATCAGGTTCACTCATCATTATGTAATTTAAGCCAGTTAAATTACTGGTTAACTCATGTGGAACAGTGTATGCGATTCAGACACTTTTTTAGTTTCTGTACTGTAACACTTGCTGTGCTGTAGCTCTTGATTCCAGTACTTGGTTGCTTCAGACTTCAAGTCTCTAGAATTTCTATATTGATGGTGATGGTTAGGGTTATATTATATGTTTATAAAATATAAATACAAAAGCCTATCTGATATATAAGT
>OMLM01020104.1:21951-41686 GCA_900302695.1 Helostoma temminkii | reverse complement strand
TATATAATAATAATAATAAAACAATGAAAAAAATCTTATTTTAATATTTAAAACAAGTGTTTTTATGTGTATGAGTTGTTGGGATCTCTAGGCAAATGTAATTTGTTTTGCAAAGTCTAGCACTTACTCACATGGGTGAAATTTTAACAGCTGTGGTGTTGCAGAGCACATTTACACCTTTGCATACAATCCTGTTGCTGGGCACTGAGTGGAGAAGTGGATCTGATTTGAATGTGGTTTTAGACATAAGAGACTGTGTTTTACAACCAAATTGTACGCAGGTAGTAATTATGATACATAGAGGAGCTATCATTCTATTTGGCAGTCATCTGCATTTTTCAGAGCTCTTGATAATTGCATGTACTGCACTGCATTTCTTCTAGTACATCTTCTGTCGGTTTGATCATTCAAATGGGCTGATAACACCCTCTGAAGTTATTAGAGTTTCCACATTTGTTCATGTACTGAGCATGATTGTGATTCCAATCATGAATTGTAGGTATCACCAGGTGAATTCAGGAAACACATTCAACTTACAGTTCAAGGTTCATGCCCACCTTGCCAAAATAGGCAGACCATAAACTGAGATTCCTAATTATTTGTCACAAATGTTACATAGCATATACTGATGAGACATCATTTTGTGCAACAGGTCATAATGCTTATTCAATCAATTTAACTGACACTTTCATGTAATGTTGCTTAGTACAAAGAAAGTTTGCTTTAACTCCAGCGTTATTATTGAACTGCAGTTGAGAGGCTCAACACTTAATGAGTAAGATAGGTGCCGCTTGTCAGTGCTAATGGTTGTTTTCAGTGTGCAGCAGACCATTGCTTACATGGGTCATTCCTCAAACATCCTGCCAACATTTGTTGCCAAGCACCACTTGTGTTACTCATAACACATGACAATATAATGGTCAAATGGGGCCAGTTATTTTGACCAAAGACAGTGTGGACTAAGGGTGACTGATGAATCCGTAGCTTGGTATTGATCTTTACTATTACCACATATGGGTATACGCACTAAAGCAAACATGGATTAAAGTACCTCTTTGTCACTTTTATGGGCCCTGTCCAGTTCCACCTAATGGTTACATTCCATGTGCGAAAGAAGTGCTATTGTGTCCAGTGTGGCTGCCTTTGTTTTTGTTATTTTTGATTGCCACGTACAAACAAGACCTGCAGGGTCACATTTTGATTATGTCATCAGTGTGTCATCTAAAACAGAACTTCTCATATTGTGGTCATCAAGAATTTGAAGGTGTTTTCTTCTTTGCTAAAGTGAGCTGTAAAGCCAGTTGTAATTGACAAAACTGTATCTGCAGGCACAAACAACAGCAGTAGTGCTGCTTATGTTCATCCATCCACATGGGCTTCTTTATTGTGTCTTGGGGTCACACTTTGGTCAGGTGGCTGCTCCTATTATCTATGGCTAATAGAGTTGGTTCTGCTGTCCGTTGTACAGATTCCACTTCCCTTCCAAAAAGACATGAACACTCTTTAAAGAGCGAAGCTGCTGGTTTGAGCATCTGGTTGCTCCTTGTAAAAGAGCGCTAACAACCGAAAAGACATGACTAACCAGTCAGTGACTGAATTTGCTCATGAAAGGCATCTGAAAATATGAAGCAGTCTTTTCACAGCAAGAGGAGAAAGAATTTTATATTTTGTGTCAGAGGCTAAGGCGAAATATTTTCTGATTAGATTTAGTTGGCGCAGAAAGGCAAGCTGTTGCCAGCTAGAGTACTCAATGTGTTATCTGTCTGTTCAGAGGTATTTAATTCTACATTTGTAAATTGTGTAGGTCATAACAGAAGGCTTCAATTATTATATTTTTATCTAGCCATTAGGAAGATGCTTTTATCCAAAGCAACTTATGAGTGAGGTGCAAACAAATTTGAGTCAGGAAGAAGACATTTGAAGCAAAGTGTCATGAGGCAAAATGTAATAAAAAAACATGCAAATAGACCTCAGTCAAAACAGAAATTATTTTGAACACTTCCTCATCTGCTCTTACTGCTATACATTTATTTAACTGCCAGTTTTTTCTACATATCCGTGAAAGAGATTATTTGAAAAAAATATTAGATTTCTATGAAAACATGAACTATTGTGGAAAGAACAACACAATGATGTGATAAATTAAAGAAGCAATATGACCAAGAACAAACAAGCACAATCTGCCTTCCATACACTATAATTAGTCAGTTCATAGACTGTACATAAACACTTGCAAAGTCTGTGAGTCAAATGCAACTAAAAATAAAGAAAGGTTTTGCCACACATGAGAGTTATTGGAAAATAAGTTCATTATGGGTTTATGTTACCACAGTGTTGCTCAGTTAGCCATGACAGTGGATTCTCATATGAAGGGATATGAATAAATGACTTAAATAAATGTTTATTATGAAACAGAACATGATGGAAAGACTCACTCTGTGTGTCAGACTGGTTAGATGACAAAACAGCCACTTGGTCATGTGTTACATCTTTAGTCTCTTGTCCCATGACTTCTAACAATTAGGCCATTACTGTATGTTGTGGAGGTAGTGAGTTGTGAACCAAAGATCTCCTTTTTGACTCGGAGGGGAAGGGAACTGTCATACTAAATTATTTTGTAATCAAATTGGATTAGTCAGATAGTTTTCAACACTCACCCAAACTGTATCAACTATTCAAAACATCTTTTTGCTGGTGTTGTAATGTCATACCACTTAATTAATTTTCAGTGTGTGTTGGCCACACAGTTCCTTAATGAATCTCAGGACACTCAATCAAGTAACTCCACCTTTATGGAGTCAAAGGACCTTCAGAAATCAATACAGTAAAATAAATGAAACACACATACTTCTGTCAATAAAGAGACACCAAGACATCAATAAAAGGCCCGACGTAAAAAAAAAATCCACCTTGCTGACCAGCCAACTCAGCAAGGCTCCTCTTGATCCTGATCAAACAGCAAAAACTTCGTTATGAATGAGTCAGTGGGCTTTATTCAGATGTCCTTGTCTGACCTATGCAGTGCCGCGTTTAGAGGTCATGAAATTGAGCTGGGACTTGATTATGAATAACTTTATAGTTAATCAACACAACATTGAATTTAATCCTTTAAGTACTGAGGACAGCAGGGATGTGATACTCTAAGTGACCGCAGAGGTCCTGCCTTGCAATCTAATGTAACAGTCCTGTAACAGATATTCATTGTCACTTACTCAGTATCATACAGATGTTGATTAAAGTCTATTTAATTTTTAGACTCTATTTTATGGGTCTGATGTATTTACAGTATAATATGGTTTTAACAATACATTATATGTATACTGGACAAAATATTAGAAACACCTGTATTGTAATTTATTACAATATACAAAAACACAAAACTAAAACAGCAAAAAAAGCTGATATCTTAAAATGTCCATATGTACAGGTAGTTCGGCAAAACAGTGAAAGGCTGTTGTATTGCATAATGCTGTAAATTTAATAGCACATTGTATAGAATTTCTAGTTTCTGGTCACTAGCTGATATAAAAATAAAACTGACAAGCATCAAACTGATAACAAAGTGACCTCTATGGTGTTCCAGGGTCTATTTGTGCAAGTTTTAGTCTTTAGTCTTTGACATTTTTCACTTAATTTCTCTTACCACTCTGGCGTAGTAGATGTCACCTAATACAAAAATCCTTCTGTACACCTCCAGAATTACAACAAATCACCATGTTTTGGCCAAATGTGTCATCTACACTTATCACAGTGAAATTTATCAAATGAAGTTACTACAATCCCACATATCCCAGATTAACCTATGGACACTAGAGATTTACATTTCAGATACAAACCCCTGATCAACAGTGATGAATGACATAAGGATTCTCTTCCACTAAGAGGCTTATATTATTATATGCATTTAACAGTACAATTGTGAAGCATGTAGCAAAGGACAAAGGTTTCTCTGGAAGTCATAATCATAGAAGAAAAACACAGATATACCATTACTACAGTGTTTGAAAGGTGCTATTCTTTAGATGGTCTCACCTTGGTTACCAGTGAAAATGTTGTTACTCCAGTTTCTTTGGTGGTAAAGCATGAAAAGTGAATCCATTCAAACTCCACTAATGTCATGAAAGGACATAAGGATTCCAGAGCATTTGCACAAAATATTTTTTAACCCATGTTCATCATTGTAAATCACCATTGCACTGGGACATAATGTTAAATATGGTTATATACATATGGTATTTGGAACAGTCAGAGACAAGTTGCATCTGTAGGATTGAGACTGTCCTTGCTAAAGAAACAGAAACTTTAAATTACTTGTGTGCATGTTGTGCTGAAAAACAACTCTAATCTTGGTGTTAGTGTTGGTTATTCTTTCTCAGCCAAGGATGAAGTATCATCAGTTTGTTATATCCTGCCTCAAAAAAGGGTTAGAGGGAGGTCGGTCTGGAGGGCTTAGCATCCAAAACATCAGAAATAATCAGTACATTTACTGTTGCTTTTTACCCACTAGTTAGTTGTTGATGAATGAAAAATAATTTCATTATTATTTTCATCAAATTTCAGCTTCTAAACAAAGTGTGTAATTGTCCCACATGTACATGCATGCACACAAACATTAAGCAAGGCGTCTGTTTGACCTGAAGCAGCTTAAAGTGTTAAAATGAAAAACAAAAATGAAACAAACCCTTCAACACTTTTGTTCAACACTTTTGGTGCCATGAGTGAGCGAAGAGTTGGCTGAACAAGAGCCATATGGCAGATGAGTATTGGCTCTCACTAACAGGAAAACCTGAGACCAAACAAGTCACGTCATGAACACTTATCTTCCTGCCCACCTGTTTGTAACTGTCTCTCTGTCCTTTAATCAGCCTTCCTACTGCACTTGCCTCTCTGCCTGTCTTTCTGTGTCTGTCTGTAAATGTGTGCGTTTTTTTCCACTGTTTTGTTGCCAACGGCTGTCGGGTTAGAAACCAGAGGCACTAGTCTAGAGGCACTACACTTTTTATTTTTTTCCATTTCCCTATCATTGCTGTTGCTTCTATAGTGTGGTGTCAGCCCTCTTCTGTCAGGTGATTTTTCTCTTGCCAAGCACTAAGATTTAAAATATGTCCAGTTAGATCAAACCAGGGAGTGTCAATAGGCAATGCGTTTGTGTTATGTGTAAATAGTTATTATACCTCTACCGTACTCACCTTAAAACATAACATGCCTTTTCCTTCATGGTGTAGCAGATAAATGATCGGCTTCTATCAAATAGGGCAAATGAGAGAAATTATGTTTCTTTTTCTCCTAAAAATACAGTTGCACATTTTATTCACCAAATTAGGTTAGCAGACTTAGTTCTACTTGACAGAAGAAACAGCTTCCTGAAATGCATGAGTGGCTAATATTAACAAGGAGCACTCATCTGGCACTCCATTAATTCAGACTGGTGCTGCAGCTTGGCCAGACAGTCAGGCCATATAGGGCACCTCCCTTTAAAGCTTTTTGTGCTCTTTCCTAGGAGTAGAAGAAGAATATATGCAGGGACAATACTACAGACATATTCAACACTCACTCTTAATGTGAGTGGAGAAGAGCATCACTGTGTCCTTTATTACTTTCTTTTTTCCTCCTATTTTTTGTGATTTTTCCATTTACAGCTAGACTGAAAACATGATGATGTTCATAACTGTGCTAAAAGAACAGCAATAACAGTCTCACAGGTGTGTGTGTGTACATGGGTATGTATAGATCGTGGTTGTCTACACTGTATTTGAAATGATTGACATTACATTAAGACATTTGAAGCTAATGACACACAACTACTGAAAAGGCTGTGCAATCCCATAATAACTTGTCAGCACACACAGAGTTTCCTATTTTGACTTTCTCAGAGAAGTTTCTGTAAAGCTGCTGAAGCACCCGAGGTGCATATACACAATGTATTAGGTTTCAGTTAAATAAAACATAACCTTAAAACATTTGAAATGACTGATCACCAACCTGCACCTGAAATGGATGATTACGTTCCCCTCTAACAGTTCTGCTGTCAGTTCTCTTAGGGTTCATGCAGCTCTGTTTCACATCAAAATGAAGAGAAACACTGGAAAAATAAAGTCAGCCGAGTAAAGCAGAAAGTCAATAATCTGTAAATCTTAGTGGATTTTCTAAAACACAAATCTAGTTTTTCCAGCTGGCCTTGCAGTCAACTAACCAGAGAATATTATTTCATTAAGAATGTTCTTGTTGCTTAGTTCCTTTTTCCGCTCCAATTAAACACAAGCAGTGGTACAGTACATGGTTTTGGAAGCGAACCAGTTCAACAGTTGGTGTGAGTGAAAATCACTGCCCCAAGAAATGCCTGGTCGACTTACACTTCAAATAGCATTAGTATGCTCAGAACATGCTAACGTTAGGCAAAAGTGTCATGTGCTGCTGTAGAACATTTAAAGACATGATAGGAAAAAAGCTTTTTTCTAAATGGCAACAACACAACGTTTTTGTTGCATGTACAATTAGATGGGAGATTTATAAGTAATGAGGGTTTCGAAGGACGTGTCCCAAGGGGTTAGTGTAAGTGACCTACAGCCCTGCTGATTGAATCACATTGAACACGCTGTTACTAAAAAGGATTTCCAGAGAGTTCAAAGATCATTTTTATATTCACATTCTTCATGTAACTTCATAAAACACACTCACTCACTTTGATAAGAATAATTAACAATCCAATTCAGATGAAAGGGAACATGAAAAATCTTAAATAATCTTTAAAAATAATTAAGGGCTCCCTGACTAATGTTACAGTTTGTATGGAACATGTTAGTAAATGCATTAGGATTGGGAAATAATACATATTGAATAATACAATTCAAAACAGAAATTAATTTCCTCCCTACCTAACTTATTTTTAAGTTTGTGTTAATAAAGTACTCACATTCGGTAGAGCTGGAGCTACTAAGAGATTTATGCAATATGACTTAGCTACAACAATTTTGTACCATAGGGTACATCAGGGAAGGTCTCTTCTTGTACAAAGTTAACAACAAAACAAATGTCTCAGTGCTGTGTACCTGGTGCTGGCGATGCATGGACTGAAGCTTCAGCAGTAATAAAATGTTTTTAGGTAACATTGTACAACAGCAAATAAAAAAGATACATATATTTAAACTCACCTGTTACTGGGCTTCCTATAACACCAGGTGTATGTGATGCAAGAAATGGTACATGATGGGCATAGATCAAAAAACCATAGTAGTTGGAAAGAGACAATTATATTTTGGTTTTGATGGAGAAATTACAAAATGAAGAAAATAGTCATGGAAATAATAATTTAGTTAAATTGAATTAACATGTTTAAAAACCGCTGAAGAATATGGTGAGATAAAATCTTACAAAAGCAGTCTAATGTGACAGCATGTCAGTGATTCTCATTAAATATGTATCAGAAAAATAAATCTTTAACAAGTCTATGCAGTCATTTATCTGTCTAAACACGGTATTTGAATGAATTGTTCATTTACCCAAGAGCTGCTGCACAGTGAAGACTGTTTCAAGTATTTAAGGTTGTGATAAAACATGTGAATATATTTCTTTTTAAAAGCAAAATTGTTTACTTGTTTACTTTTGCAATGGCCTATTTTTTCCAGCTTGTAGCATAATCACAGTGTAATTTGGTGACATTGTAAATTCTCTCTGAAATGTCCACAGCTGAAATTGTTCATTGTGAAACACTCATATTTTCAAAGTATATATTTGCATAAATGCCAAAACACTAATCCTAGAGGACAGCGGTTGTCATTTTTTAATTTTAAAGCATGGGAACGGAAACAACATTGTCCAAATGAACTGCCTTGTGGCAGAGAAGGAAGGAATTAAACTGTTAGCGGTTATGGGAAAAAATAAGTTGCTCAGAAATACATTGCTTTCGTTAATTCCCTGGAAGCCCCTCTGTGTTTTGCTGGGATGAAACGGAATGAAACTGAGAGAAGATGGAAGAATAAAAGGAAATTAGTAATGTAATCCAGAGCAGGATCAAAAGAGTGCGATTTGATTATATTTAGTTGCATCATAGAAAATGAAACAGATCAAAGGCAGTGATTTTCAACAGGAGAATATGGACATGCATTATTGAGGAAGGTGAACAAAGTGTGTGTTGGGGAGGTCGTATTTGATGTCATAACTTAGGAAATGCAGCCTCTCCTATTCAGCAGACATGTGTAACCCAACCTGGGCCTCTCATTGTGTCTTTATTTGTTTTATTTCAAGGCAGGGGTATTACAATAAAGCCAATCTGGAAATGGGATCAGGCTGTGACTGATGGTAATTACTTGCTGTCTACACCATTAAGAATTTAATGTAATTTCAGATAGACTTTCCTGGAGAGACAGAGAGAGAGAGTAACAGAGAGAGGTCGCAGGGGCAGTGGCTGAGCTGAGCCTTTGTCTTTACGCGATTAAGAAGAAAACATCTACAAGACAAAGAAGATGATATATTTGGAAGCCAGCTTGAGTTACCAAATGTGTGTACCCCTTCTGTAGGATGACACCTTTTTATTGGGAATTATTATTTTAATAACCTGCACATCTTATGACACACATAAGACTAATCTCTGGGGTCGCAATGAGATAAACAACCTGATAAGCCAAATAACTACTTCACTGTCCAGTGTGCCTTAGTGTGAAGATGCTGGGCTGGCTGTCAGCATCATTAATGCAGCAGGTGTTCAGTAGCTTCCAAGCTGGTTCTGAAATCTAGAGCAGGGTTGCTGTAATGAGAGATATCTAAATAAAATGATGGTTAAAAAGTTAACTGTGCTCCTGGGTTTAGGGCCAATTAGAAAATAATGCTGGATATGGAAACATAGATGAAACTGGTATTTGATACAGTACAGTCAGTACAGATGTCAACTGGTGGTGTTGCTATGTCACCACTTATAAGAGCAGAAGGGGTCTGGGAACAGAAAGTATTTTGAACACCCTAACTGTATCAAAATATACAAGATGTTTAAAAATCTAAACTAGCTGACAACTTTTAGATTATTGTTAAAAAACAAATAACAAAATGTAGGATTATTAGTGCAAAAGCATCTGAGACCTGTGCAGAAGAGACGTGACGTCATCATCTTACCATTTATTAATTAGAACAGTTGTATGTTATTATACACAGGAGCATACTTCATCAGCATAACAGCTGGGTTTAAGCCACCATTGGCCCAAAGGGCTTGTATGACTGTTGTGTGTTTCATTTCTCAACACGCTGAGAGAAAGTGGCTAAGAGTAGGAGCGGGTGAAAGAGAAAGGTGATACAGCGAAATCAAACCTCCATTGTTATTACTGTAGTTAATCATACTGTAATTATTGCTCAGTGTGAAATGATAAAATTGTGCAGAAACTTTAATTCTGTGTCACTTGGCTGCAAATAACAATTGGCCGGACAACTGTTTTTAGTGCACTCAGACGTGGAATGCATTAGCAGAGTATTGATTTACTATTGATTCTTACTGATAAAAGTTTGGTCATGAAATAGTTTGATCATGACACAGCATCTGGCTTGTTCAGGGTACAGACTTCAGGCAGTGAAGCCATTTTAAAAGTATCCACAGATATGTATGCCTTGCTCAGTGGATACAACATGATCAAAATCACATGATTAAAATTATTAAAATATTAAGTAAAGCTGCTACTTGTGGAAAAAGATCAAACTCAGTGGTGTAAATGTAAACATTTCATACACAGGGGTGAATTTTGTAAATAAATAAATATATAAGTGCTTGTCCCACTGGGTCAGCTTTGACATGTTGAGCATATTTTTACTCACTGTCCTGAAAAAGCTTCCTTCTTTCACACTCACACACACAAACACATGTAGTTTAGGTATGAGCATACTTTCACAGTTTGTTCTATTGATCTCAAACAGCTTGACAGAAAGCTAAGTGTTTGTGAACATGCCTACAATGTTTACCATATAGCAAGTCAACTGTGCTTCCAAGAAATTTGTTAGCAATCTTAAATAAACAGCACCAGCTAATTCCACTTGTTCTGTTACATAAGACAGATAAAATAAATTACCTTTATGTCATGAGTTTTTAATTTTGTGCTATAACAGAAACTACATTGTTACCTTTCTTGAAAGGCATACAGCTTTCTGTGCTTACATGTCCTGTTCTATCTTGAAATGCTGATAATACATGAGAAGTTACATGTGTGAATTAATTCTCTGCAAAGATTTGTTTGTATGTTTTCTGTTTTGTAAGAGCCAAACCCAAACAGGTTTTTAAAGGATATATAATACAAGCAAACTCATCACTTTGGTATGTGCATAGGAATACAAAGAGTCTTAAGCCCGTTCTTTCTATCTAACCTAAAGGACACACCTTAGGTTCATCTGGTGAAAGAGAAAGCATCTAAACTAGTTTCAAAAATTCAAAAAAGTTATAGCTGCAGTACCACAATGGAAAGGGGAGAAAGGTTGCTTAGACCAATTTGATTTGATAATAAAATGCAGCCACAAGTGCAGCACAGTGTGACTCTATGTGCTACTTCAGCACCTTTGACCCTTGCAGGTGATGACAAGAACCACACAGGCTCTCAGGTTTTGATCTTTAACTGTTAAATCTTAACCAGAGGTAAAATGTAATAGATTTGATTTAGTGTTGTCTAAAGATGATGCAACGACATGACTAACAGTAATAATCTTAGTAATATTTACTG
Source organism: Helostoma temminkii (assembly GCA_900302695.1). Lineage (NCBI taxonomy): Eukaryota > Metazoa > Chordata > Actinopteri > Anabantiformes > Helostomatidae > Helostoma > Helostoma temminkii. Next base: position 30,998 of record OMLM01020104.1, on the reverse strand, counting down.
CTTTAAATGGCAAATGTAAAAGTTTTTATTATTATTGCTCATTTATTTATTTGTATTATAATTAAAGACAAGTCTCTTCTGTAATAATAAACATAAATAAAAACTCTGAAAAGCAGCATAGGAAGATATGTAAATTATAGTTCGTTGTTTTTTACAGAGTAATTTGAGAGTGATGAAGCTTGTACTTTTCTTTTACACACACATTTGAAAAAATGTACAGAAAAATCCAAAATATTATAAAAATAAAATCTCTTTAATATAGACTTTGATTTTCTTTCACAAATACTTAGCATGTTTTCACAGACACATTCAAGATTGCTTGAATTTAGACAGGAGGGTGATGCATGTAACTTGAAGCAGTTTCAAGACAAAGAAACTTGGAAACAATTCAAATAGTTCAGTGAGATAAAAATATGTGACTCTTTGCCAAAGAGAGATGGCATTAAAAGGTTTTACATGCTGTACATGATCAGTAACTACTTTGAGTCTTCACAGAAAGTAGGGCATCTAGTTACTAACAACAGCTCTCAGATGTCACATGCTGAACAATCTTAATTCAAGGGCCACTTACTAGATGTTTTAGAGCTTTTAACCTCACCACATATCTCACTTATGATGTATGAGTATCGCTCATACACCACTGTATATATTATGTATTAGGAAATGCATATCATTCCAGAACAAACTAAAGAAAATGTGAGATACAGTTATAGACTATTAAGTGAGATTCTGGGTCAGTCTGTTGTTGTTGTTTCAAAAATAAATTGATATGGCATTTTTGCATAGTGTGTTAGCATTTACACAACACAGCTATAGAATTTAGTGTATATTGACACATTGAGCACAGCATTACACAAATATAACTTAACTACATTAACTTAAATAAAGTACAAATTTTGTATGATTCATTTGTGAATGTATGAAAAATGTATTGTTTAGATAGTAGAAGTAGCATGAAGAGATATTTTTTTCTGAATGTACAATGAAGAAAGAAGCATTTGTCGTGTCTTGAACTGTCTTCAGTCCTACTCATGCCGATGCAAAAATTTTATGTAAAGTTGTAAAACATACTGTACAATATTTACATGTCAATTGAGTAATTTTAAATGAATTTCTCTAAAGACTCTATGAAAAAGCTGTTATTACATTGATGCCAGTGCTATTGTATTTTACTTTGGTTCTTTGAAGACATCTAGTGCCATGCCTCATAGATATTGTAAAAAGTAAAAAAGAATATTGAACCTTGTGCCTGTTTTGATGACACAGGTCAAATTACACTGTAGTGTAATAATAACAACCATAGGACAAGAGCAAAAAGAGAAACTACATGTAAGAAATATATATCTCACAGTGAATTTTGTAAACATTCATGTAAACAGTGGTGGTTTTTGGATGTGTGGACAATCAGATGTTTGAGATCTGCTGGAGCTTTCTGTTTACAATCTCTGCTGAGTCATTCTTCATTTTTAAAGGGAGTTCCACTTCTGATCTCTTCTCTCTGTGCTTCTTAAGTATTTTACAGCATATGTAAAATGTCAGCATAACAACCAGGAAGAACAACCCTAGACATGTCACTGACAGAGCAATGAGGACAGGCTGACAGGGAAACAGCTCATACCTTTCAGGCCCCTCTGTCATTTGGCCAACATACCAGGGCCTCTCCTCTATCTCAATGTCAGCCTCTCTGGTCAGCAGACTCTGAATATAACTCTCGTTACTCACTGTTTCATTGACAAAGAAGTTAACCATGACTGTTGAATAGAGTGGTTCAGGCTGACCGTGATCACTAACCTTCACCAGAAGGCTGTAGAGGCCCCGGTTGTTGAGCTCCCTCTTTAATGTGATATTTCCTGTTTCTGGGTCAATGGCAAATGACCCTTGCTCGCCACCTTTCCTCTTAATGATACTATAAGCAATCACAGCATTCATGCCTGTATCCTTATCCACAGCATACACCTCTGTGATTGATGTCCCTGGTAGTGTATTGGGTAGCACTAGCATGTAGGACTGATTAGACTGGGGGAAGAGAACAATTGGTGGGTTGTCATTTACATCCAACAGTAGCACGGTCACCATTGTAACACAGGAAAGTGCGGGCTCCCCACCATCGACAGCCTCAATCCACAGCTGATATGTTCCTTGTTGTTCACGGTCCAGTGGTGTCTTGGCTCGTAGTGCACCCTTACCTGTGTCTATCATGAAAATGTCACTGCCATTGAGGATGGAAAGGGCGACCCAGCCATTTTCACCAGCATCAGCATCCGTCACAGAGAGGACCCCAATCTCTCCATACCCTGGGAAATTCTCTGGCACAAAAAAAGTAAAGTCCTTATTGATGAAGCGTGGACTGTTATCATTTCGGTCTTGAACGGTTACTATCACAGTTGCAATTGATTCCCTCCTGGGTGTCCCACGATCCAATGCTCTTACTATGAACCGATATGTCTCTTTCTCCTCACGGTCCAGCGATGTAGTCACAGTCAAGACACCTGTGTCACGATCCACCACAAAGATCCCAGGAGCGTCACCTCCAAGGAGATAGAATACTTCCCCTCGGGCTTCACTGTCCTGATCAGAGGCTTGGAGCTGGGTTAGAAAAGTGTTTGGGGGATTGTTTTCATCAATAGATATTTTCACTAAAGACTGCTGAAACACTGGTGCGTTATCATTCTCATCCAAAACCTGCACCTTCAGGAAGGTCTTGATGACAAGCCCTTGTGTGTTCTTAGCAACCACAATCAACTCATACTCCTGTGTCTTTTCGTAGTCCAATGGCTCTGTAGTCTCCAGTAGGTATTCATTCTGGAACAGTTGATAGGGGCTGAGCCTAAAGGGTCCAGTTCCTTCCAAATGACAGTCCACCCTTTGGTTCATGTTAATGTTTTTGACTGTAAAAAAGGCAATTGGAGAAAATGCTGGCTCAGATTCCTTTATTGTAATCACCCCATCCTTTTCTGGTGCAATGTACCGGGGTATGACAGCAGGAGGTCCAGAGACAACTTTGATGATATGGACTGTAACACTGGCAACAGCAGGAATACAACCAGGTCCATTAGCTAGAACAGTAAGTTTGTAAAATGTGGCTGTGCCACTGTCTATTTTCCCTGCTAGCTTGATCGCTCCTGTGATTCTGTCCAAATGGAACATGCTTCTGATGTCCCTTGGCACACGTTCACTGTAAGCATAGCTGATCTGAGCATTAGCACCAAGGTCAGGGTCAAAAGCATGTACACGTGCCAAATGTGCCCCTTTGGTTGTATTCCCATGCAGAGTGACATTAATTTGTGACTCTGTGAATTGAGGGCAGTTATCATTCACATCTATGATGACAATTTTTAAAGTAGCCGCACCAAGTAGAGGAGGGGTCCCTCCATCCTCTGCAATGATATCTGTAATGTATTCAGCCTGTGTCTCTCTGTCCAGAACCTCTGCTACAATGAGGAAGGGTGTCAGCTCCCCTCCCTCATTCTCCTCAACATCCAGAGTGAACATGCCAAAGTCATTAACCAGCCAGTAGGTCTGTACCCCATGAAGACCCAGGTCTGGGTCCACTGCAGAATGCTCCACTGCATAACGAGCATTTATGGGTGTGTTTTCTGGGACAGAGATAAAAATCACATCCACAGGGAAATTTGGCCTGTTGTCGTTCACATCCTCAATGAAGATCTTAACTTTGATGAGCTGAAAGTACTGTTGAGGCAACACAAACACATCCAGCGAGAGGACACATCCATGTCTGTCCAAGTTATCAGGACAGAGGGTCTCCCTGTCAATCTCTGTGGCAGATGTGTAAAGTTCCCCAGTGGAATGATTTAGATTCACATACTGTTCACTGGCCTTCTCTTGTGGGAGGCTGAATAAAAACGGGGGCTCAACACTGAAATCCAAATGTAAGTCTACTCCAATTGCCCCTATGAAGGTCCCACTGGGTAATCCCTCTTTTATCTTATAGATGAGCTCTTTTGCTTGGCTGAAATTTGCAAAACAGGAAAGAGGGCTGATGTAAAGCAAGATGATGCACAATCCCTGTAATACGAGATAATTAAAGATAACAGAGTTTAATAAGCGTGCTGCAGAATAAAATAAGACTTGTTGTGTTATGTTTTACTGAATATGTACATTAGTATTGATAGTTATTAGTTAATAACTTATTGTATCTCCGATTATGATTATATGTTTAGCCAAACAATCCATGAAATATTTGTTTACATTACATTTCAAAGTTTATTTAACAAAAGGTCATGAGAATAAAACCATGTAGTGTAGAGGAAGAGGGGCCTAGTCATGCCTATTTATATAAAATACTATTCACTGTATCATAAAAGGTGTTAATTTTGTCTTTAAGCATAATTATCAAAACACTTACCCATATTCCTCCTCTGTCTCTAAGGCTGAGGTGTCTGCTGTTGAACATGTTTATGTCCTATTCCAGCACTTTCTCATAGCAGAAAGAATGTCAAGTTAAGTAACGCAGACATTTTGAACGTTCAGCAGTACAGACCTCTGCTGTGCCTTTTTGCTATCTGACTTGAACAAGTCATTCATCCCAGTGCTGGCTCAGGACACTCCCACCATATGCAAATCAGCCCCTCGTGCTAACCAATGAGAGGCAATGGCCTCACAGATTCCTTTTTCAGGCCTTCCATCAAAGCACATCTGAAAACACACACCTGCACGTTTTATCCACACCCATGTTGTCATAAGCAGCTGCATATTCCTGTACTAAAAAAATAATAGCACAAGATACTGAGCAAGATATGCAATATCCATAGTCTGTGGATTAATCTAGTATTAGTTAAAAAAAACACTACAAAAAAAACCAATACAGAATAAACAGAATAAAATTGAGCAAGATGATTCATAATTTTTTGTACAATCCTTCAAATTAGAATTTTGATTTTCTAAACATATTGATATAATTTCATTTACTATATACAAACAAAGCTAACAGAAATAGGTGATCTTGGCATTGCAAGTGGAGCTATGGTCTGATTCTGGATTGAGCCTTTAACTAAATCAACCCCATAATCCCCATGTGTTCTAAATGCTGGGCCAGCTGTTTGGTGGGATTGGAAGCATACTGCTCAGAGAAATTGAGTGATTGAGGTTCTCTGGAAAATAGCAGATTTAGAATGTGACACACACTCAATCTGTCTCATACTTGTGTGTGTCCTTGCTGTCATTGCTTGTCAGAAGAGCCCGGTAGATTGACACTTGTGTCTAAACTTAACACAATTCATGCGTTTTCTTTGCTGTTTGATGAGGTTATATTTTAGACCTAATCCAAATGGCACTTTGCAAAATACAAGACATGTTTCAGTGTCATTGATAGACAGTATCATAATATGGATCATTTGCAAATCCATCTTCTGTCCAGGATCCACAGTTTTTTTTTTCTCTGCCCTAAGTTCAGAAATATTACTGTAAACACTTACTGCAGGCACAGTAGACTGGGAGGCTTTAGAGCATGGGAAAGCACAAAATGAGGGAAAGGAGTCATTTGGGAGCTACCTCAAGGTGCAGTGGGTTTGAGGTGTTCAGCTGTTAATTATACGCGAAAAATCAATTGACAGCAGTTACATTAGATGACACAATTTGTTTATTTATTATTGATATTATTTTGATAGTATTTACATATAACATACTGTCTTCAAAATTCACCTTTTCTAATTGCATGTTATCCATTTACAGTATTCACACTAACAGCAGCACAAAGTGATGCTTTGTTACTCAGCCCGACACTTTGGCCTCTGTGTTTGCTCCTACTAGTTTTAATAATATAACCAACACCCCAACTTTTAACTCACCTTAACATAATGAACAAATGTAGGGTAAGGGAGAATATGGTAAAAGTAAATAGGTTCTATCGCTACAGTACCACATTACATGACATATAATAATCTGCATATGGTTTTGCATCATATGTAGCATAAGATATAAGGCATTTGGATGGAAAGGGGGAGCTAAAGGGGTTGAGTAGGGGAGGGTTGGTTTATTGTTACTTATTTAACCAGGTAGTGAAGTTAGCACCCTCCTTTTGAAGGGAGACCTGCTAAAGATAGAAGCATAAAGTTTCAGACAGTCCAACCTAAACACAAACATACAGGACAGTAGTCAAGAATGTGTAAAGGCTTTGAGTAAGCTGCTAAACTGTTACAGTTTACAGGTTTTAATGTGGGACTGTATGAGTGATGCAGATTGGGTTAGCTTTCTTGTGTTTTTTTTTTGTTGTTGTTTTTTGGTGAATTCTCACAAGTGACAGTATGAGTACATGGAATGGTCAAACAGAAAAACTACTACAAAGGTTCAATAAAACCAAGAGCCAGTATTACTTGGGTCTTAATTACATCATTTGCTGCTCTGAGTCAGTGTGAGATGAGGCTGTGTAATCTCTGCCCAGATTTCCTAACAGATGTCCTGTTACCCTTGGTCTTTTCTTTTAATCAAAGTGCTGCTAAGCTCTCTTGATAGCTATGAGAAAGCTCCATGGCTGTTAAGTAAGATGGATATGGCCACACAACAGTCTAACTGTAAATTTATTCCACTGTGATGATGTGTTTAAAAATGGTTTTTCATCCCATTTATAAAATTAGAAAGTAGATGATTTTATACACCGACAATCTGCAGCAGAATGGCTTTCCAAAATCAACATCTGAACAAATATACTTACTGAAAACAATGTTAAAAAGAAAAAATGACATGCAATACTCATTAATCATTGATGTTTTCTTTAGGACCATAACACACATGATAAGTGTGTTGTATTGCTGCCTACTCTGGTCTGTCTCCCTTTGGGGATATTAGTGTAATTGTGTGAATGCTTCAGAACACTGGGGAGCTGAACTGATTTGTGATGTATTGCCTGTGACGTTCAGCTAATACAAATATTTCAAACGGTCAAAAAATATTAAACTCCTTAGACCGGAATTTTGAAAATACAGAAAAACAGAAACTAGAAATTTTTGCTAGCTGACCAACTGGAATGGAATGAAAGAGCCAACTGGAATTGTAGTGTCTATAGTATTATATGGAAATATGAATATGCATTACGACTGTGTCGTTAGTTACAATGAAATGTCTGTAAAATTGCATCTTGGCAAATCAGTGCAATGCAGTTAGAAATACTTGTTTTAGAAAATCTAATTAAACATTTTTGTGTTTATCACATAACAGTTATTGTTGCACCTTAGAAAAGTATTACACAAAGCACAGTTATGTATGTTTAAAAGGGCAGAAATCCATTCAGTACTCATATGGCAACCAGTGACATATGAGTACTCATTCTCATGTTTTTTGTTTTGTTTTGTTTGTTTGATTTTTTTTACCAGGATAATACCAGGAGGCATAATGGACACTATTACCATAGATATCTGATCTGTCTCAGTTTTGAATTTCAGCACCAAAATGGACACATGCAGTATGAGAAGGTATAAGGGAACAAATAACCTATTCTTTAGCTTTATATCTGTTTTGAAGCAATATTTTCCAGCTCAGCGCACTGTAGTGTGTATCAGCCACATTGCAGCTGCATCCCTCAGTCTCGGGGGGGAAATATTCCTCACTGTACTAATATGTGTAGGCATCACCAAACCGGGGCAGGGAAGAGGGGAATTTTTGATTATTATTGCCTCTTGCAAAACGGGATGAAAAAAAAAGTATTTTCTACACCTCTGTAGCGATGTAATTAACTTTTTTTGTGCGTGTTGTGCATCACTTAACTCGAATGTCTAAAGTCAGCCATAGTTCTTTCACTATCACTGCCATCTACTGGTTGAGCTGACATAAAAGAAAAAAAGCTGTACATGTACTAAATATGTACAGTGCAGAGTGGCACTGAACAGTGTACTATATACGGTATAAGTGTGTTTCATTACTCATTACCCATAAGGCTTTGCCGATCTGTTTAACGTTGGGCTCAAAATTCAATATGGGACCAAATCTACTTTATTTTTACTGTATTAGCAGAATTAGAACAGCACAAATATAAGAGTTGAGTTCAGGCTGCGAAACTTGTAAGACTACTTATTCCAGGTAAGTAGATGATTTGTCATTTTACCTGTGGAGATCCAATTTTCTCAAAGAATGAAAAGGTACAAAGGAAAAAATACTTAAAAATGTCTCTGTGGCTTGCCATCATGAAACCAATTTTAGTGTAAAATGGAGCTGTCCTAACATAATATAATGCTACACAATTTCTAAACCCCAAAGGTCTGTTTCTATTAAGTAAAAAAAAAAGAAAGAAAAAAAATCTCAACTGCTCTCCCTTTTCTCCTTCCTCACACCTCCCCCTGCTGCTCTTCTCGTTCACTGTTCTCTACCGTCGTTTTTCTCCTTTTCTACTCTTGTCAGCTGCTGAAGATGCACTCTGGCACAAATGTGAGAGAACTCATCTGGAAGGGTGAGACAGAAACAGCGTGAACGTATAAAATAACATGAAAAGCTTGTGAGCCTATATTTGATATGCAGACAGAGAGAGAAAGAGATGGTAACATAGTATATGAGTGTTAAACCTTGGTGTGGCGTGAGTGTGCCTTTGTGCCTCTGCAGGTGCAGGCTGGATATATCACGGAGAACAGGTGCTGTAGTAGAATGTATGCCCCTCACAGCTGCATCCAAGGAGATTACTAGCCAGGCTTCCCAGTAATGAAGTTTCTATCGATTGGCCCACCACAGGTTCTTGTTTCTGCCTGCTAACAGTGTGACTATTTCAAAGCCTCAATTTGAGGTTTTTGAGTACATCAATTAAGGTATAAAATAGAGTTTCCAGGAGGGTGCTATTTGCTGATGGAAAATAATTGTATAGCAACTTCTTATACCTTTATAACACAAAACTTAAGTCAATTTTTGTTTTAGCAGCATTAGAGAAAATCAGTTTTCGCTCTGGAATTACTCATAAGCAACACTTCATAATCACTGCTGTTTTTTTTCTTCCTGTGTTTCTGTTACTGTGAAGTGATGTGATAACACCTGCCTGTGAAGACACACAAGTATTTTCAAATTCTGCCATAATTATAATTATTATCCTTTGAATTGAAATATTAGGTATA